>MNCI01010113.1:27479-39075 GCA_015680685.1 Gnetum montanum | reverse complement strand
AAGAACCATACCTTAGTATCAACATCATAACTTAAAGGTAAAAACCAAACATTAGCAACCAATAGAAAAACAGTCCATACCATCATTAAGAACACTTATTGGTGACAAACTTAACAAAATGGATAAGTCACACACACACACATACACAAGAAATAAAAAATTTTGAATGATGTTGTAAAAGAAAAACAAGAAAAGTTAAAGAAATTTGTAAAACAAAAATGTGCAAAACAAAAACGTGTAAAATAAAAAGTTAAAAAGAACTGAGGGCTCCAAATAATTAGCATAGGTGGTCATCTCCCCCATGACTGAATGGAAAGGGAGATATCCGAAATACGAGCACCTGTTTGAATTTCTTAGAAGTGTCCAACTTCTCGCAATTGATGTTTTCAAGTTAAGGGGTGGAAGTCGACGACTCTCATACTCCAATGTATCTATGCATTCGTTGCGGGCATGAGTTATTCCCCAGTTCATTCCATGCATGTTGGTGGGTTGCTCTTTTGATTAGCTGTCAACCACAGGATGTCCACTTATTGTGTGGTTGCTACATACAGGCACCTTTGTCTCAGAGTTTCTAGGGCACACCGGTTGCATGTAGGAGATGCTGAGCATTCCTCCATGTTATCACCCTTTGAGTCGCTGTATGTGATGCATGGAACTTTCTTCTTCTCGATCTTTCCATAAATGTTTACCTTAGATATTTCCAAGGAAAGATCGCGGATTCCTAGGCATGCGTCTATTGTACTTAGCCATGCCCTTCCCATTATAATTGGGAAGTCCCCTTTGTTGCTGTTGACTTCTATCACTAGGAAATTGGCTGGGTATGACCAACCACACATAGTGGTAACGATGTCCTCCACCAATCCTAAGGGAATGGTGATGGATTGGTCAGCTAGTTCTAGTTGAATATTGCTCTTCTTGAGTGGAGGAAGGTTCCAGGCTTGATACATTTCTTGTGAAATTAAGTTGAATTCGGAACCTGAGTCAAGAAGAGCCTTATGAGGTTCGTTCTCGGTGACTTGGACGTAGATTAAGGGACTTCTAGGGTTAGAGAGTTTTCTGGGAAGGTGGCCCACCTTGATCCAGTTGGTTACGGTATGTGTTAACATAACCATATGCATCGAGCTCTGGTATTGGTTTGAAGGGAGCTCTGAAGCCTTATGTGTTGGAGGAGCGTACACAAACTCAATCGCTTGTGGTTGTGAGAGCTTGTATAGGCTTTTGGTTCTAAAGAAAGGTCTTCTCTTCTTGTGGCTGTCAGAACTAGCAGTGGGTTAAAGGTTTACAGCTCTCGTAGCATTATGTTGCTACGGTTGAGTGGGGAGTTACCCTTGCATTGTTGGAGTAGGTGGTATTGGAACTAACGGTGCCAGAGAGGTGGATGGATTCGGAGGATGGCATGCATATGGTATGTCTCCCGGAGGAGAAGGAGTCATTCTAAAATACTCTCGAACTTGGTAGTGATGTTGTGGGGTTGTGTGATCCATAGAGTCACTTGGAGACCCCGGCTGCTGCATGTAGTATCCATATGGGTCTAGTTGCAGGTAAAGGTATTGTTGCCCGGGCGGTGGCATCCCCCATGACTGTGGGTGTTGCCATTGCTGATGTTGCCCGATAGGTTGTGGCGGAGTTCCACTTGGATAGTACATTAACAATTGGTGGAATTGCCTTGGGTTACCTTGGGGATAAGGTAACCTTCGAGGTGTCTGCTGTCTGTTAAGTCTCGGGTTGAGTGCATACACCCCAGACTCTTGTAGATGTGAGATTATTGGGCAACATCCCTTAGGATGGTCATATTGGCAGATCTCACATCCACCGTCATTGTCTATATCCAAATCCACAACCTCATCGGTGATATTCATTTTCCCTTACCCTTGTTACGTGCAGGGTCTGAATCTCTCCACTTTTTCTTGTCATGTTTGCTACTTTATTCCTCCTTAGACTCCTCTATGATTTTCAGGACAGTTTCAATTTTACTATCTAAGGAGCTCCATATTTCATCTACCTTAGCCAATACTTCCGTTGTTAACTTCTAAAGTGGTAAGGTTTTTCTATTCACCAACTCTTCGAGTGGTGACTCATCCTCTTCATTGCAGAATCTCACTCCCCTCTTTCGGAGGGAAGGATCACAGTTATACTCTTCCATGCTTTCTCTTTTCCATAGCTCCCCTTCTTCTTTAGCTACTTGCTTCAACAATCGATGAATTTCATGGGATCTAAGTTCTGATAATCTCCCTTGGGCATAAGTCCCAAGGGTTCTCCTAGTTTCATGTCTTAGCCCATCTACGAGGTGGCAGAGTTGATCCCGGTGTGCGTAACCATGGCCCGAGCAATGATGTAGCAATGCATAATATCGGCCCATGGCAGCATCCAAGGATTCATGATTACCCTGCTTCCATCCTTGGATTTGCTTACACAAGTTAGACACTCTGGAGTATGTTTGGTATTTATCATTGAAGAGTTCTAACATCATACTCCACCTCCTAATGGTTCCCGGTTCTAAGGACTAGTACCAACTCTCTGCTTCCTTTATAAGTGTCCTAGGAAACAACTTTAACTTCTGCCACTCGTCTTCTATGTTATGCAAGGTGCAGGCATCGTGGAATGCCTGTAAGTGATTTTGCGGATCAACGTTGTATCCTCCTTCAAATTGTGGGATGTTATTCATATCCAATCTCTTGATCTGACTATCTTTTTGATGCCTTGTAGGTATTCTCACTGCCTCCGTAATATCTAGCATACTTCAGGTGGTAAGTAGGGGTTCGTCATGATCATCTCTCTCATGGCGTCTATGATGCCTACGTGGTTCCCTACTTTCCCTTCTACCATGCCTAGACTCTCTAGACTGCCCTCATTCTCTTGATGTGGAAGGAGAGGGTAATGGTATGATGAAGGGGAAGAAGAAGGAGAACCATCGCCATGACGATGTTTCCTACCTTCTCTTCGGTGGCTTTGGCCTCGATCATGATGATGATCTGAGTGCCTATCCTTGTCATGTGTTTTTGTTCCCTCAGTGAATAGTTGGTGTTCACGGGGATCAAAACCAGGGTTGTGTATCATGGAGCGTAGGTTTTGATACCCCACCTCCTCACTATCGCTAGGAGGGGGAACATCATTTGATGGAGAACCCGTTATAAGTGGTTTACCATCTCCAATTTCGCTTAGGACATGCGGGACCCCTTTGCCCTTCAACAATGTATGGTGGCTCTCCTACCTCGAGTCCCTTAGATGTTGCGTTGCTATGGGATGGTAATCCCTTATGTCATAATCTTCCGCAATGTATTCAACGTATAATTCCATCATGCCTATCTGTGCCAGAGCACGAAGGAGCATGTTCGGGACTGCCTGATCTGGAGGTAACACTATGTTACCTTGCACGTCCCTCCAACGCAATTGTTCATCCTGATGGAGGATAAAGGTAAAATCAAGTATAGACTCATCATGATGAGTATATACCACCCTATATTGTTGAGGAACTGGCGGTTGGTTATGTGTTTTAGATTGCTGACTATTTCTTGTATGATCCCTAGGTGGTGAAGTGCTCTTGTGAGAATAAGAAGAAGACATTGTGTCTTGTCAGTGTGCTAATTAACCATTATATAATTTTTTATTTAATTAACCCTAAAGGTTCGTTTAGGCTCCCAACGATGTGGATAATTTCCTATGTTCTATTTAGCGCACAAACACTTAGTCCCCGGCAACGGCGCCAATGATGAGTGGCGAGGTACCCCTACACTCAACCATACAAATACCAGCGTTACATGTGCAATCTGGTTGAACTCCGTAAACTAAGTGCCTACATGCCTCATGGAACACTTAAGGTTAATCATTCGTTGTCTTCCCAGAGTTACTTGTATTTGTCACGGTTGTATGGTTAAGTAAGTCTGAGGTATATGATTTTTATATCTTTTCTGTTTTATCTCCTATGCTAGTGAGGTGAAGGGTGAAGAGAGTAATTAACTAACTTTAACTAACTAACTAAGCCTTAATTAACCTAGCATCAGTATCCATTCCCACTTACCATTCACACCCTGAACCAATGCAACCTTGGTTACCAAACGCTAGTCGTTACTGGGATCACCAAGCGTAACACATGTGCTCAAAGTGGTCGTACTAAATGCACTTAACTAGGAGAGAAGGGTTGAGAGATATTTAATGACTAATAAAACAATTAAATGATAAACAATAAATAATAGTAAATAAAATCCTGTTGAGCCTATCCCATGCACTACAAGGTTTATCCAAGAAGTTCGTCTTAATTTCTGTACACAAACTTGTGTTCAGGTACAATATTTGCTCGAATAAAGATCTGTTCACTTTGGAGCTCCTATTTTGGGCACATGGAAATTATTCTATCTTTGGAGAGGTAAAACTGCCAGAGTTTCGCTACGGTCTAGGCCTAAACTGAGAAACAAGGGAGAGCTGCCTCTTATTTATAAATTTGACGGCGCATTGCGATATCGCGTACGTGATATTGTAGGGGAAGACGTGATATCGCGTCCCATCAACTACCTTAACATAAGTATCCGATCCCACTTCCCATGCATATCTTGAACACATATAACGCTGTTGGATTATCAAACGTTAAGCGTTGCTGGGATTACCAAGAGTCATACGCATGCTCAAAGTGATTGTACTTATGTGCTTAATTAATTAACATGCATTAAAATGTAAATATTAACTAAGTACATGAAAAGTGAATTGCATGGAAAGTAAATCTAATCTAAGTCAAAGTGCTACAATGAATAAGAATCAATCTTGATCTTATTGCCATTCATGGAATATGTCCATGTACATTACCACTCGAACAAGACTCCATACAACTAACTTAGATCCACTCTGTGGATACTCATTGACTATTTTGTAGGATTAAGGAATAAAACTACAAGAGTTCAGCTACCCTATTGACAAAGTTATGAAAAACTAATGCAAAACTATTGCCCAAACTATGCACCCAAGCGATATATTTATAGACTAGCCCATACCCCCCAATATTGAATATCTGATAATGCATCCAGGGGCTCGATATTGAGTATTTGATATCAGAGATAGGCAAATCATGACTCACCATACCCCCACGACTGAATGAAAACTTGTCCTCAATTTAAACAAAATGAGGGACAAGTTCCCTACAAAATATTGAGAATGTATGAGATTATTAACTGATATGCAAACTACTGACTAGCTCTAAGTGCCACATTACAAAATTTTATTCAAGTGGATGCATACAAAATGACATAGTAACAAAAAGACTAGATAGACATTGAAGATTACAAAATTTGCAGAGGTTTTTAAAAATCCACCGAAGATGATTCTTCTTGTTCTCACTAGTGGTGGCAAACTTTTAACCTTGATTGTTATGTTGATGCTTTTCTGGTTATGCAGAACATTCTTGAATGATGGATTGAAATTTCTTCTCATCTCCCCATGGATGAATTTTGAGCTACTATCTTATATGTGTTATAGTTTGCCCATGGTCATATCCTTTGTTGTCCCTCTCTTGGCTTTTTTTTTTGTGCTTGGCAAAAGGCCTTCTTCCTTAGGTGTTTCTTTTAGTATCACCTACAATTACCAAAGGATCAACATTAGTTGTGGTAAATTTTCCTTAATAATTAACCCTTTTTGGATCCCTTAGTTTTCTTTTAAGCACAAGGTGATTACAAAATACTATGCCCAAGGCTATGAGGTAACTAAAATCATCAAGCTTTTCACATTATTTTGATCAATTACTATTAGTTACCATGATGTTCAAAAATAGCATGTTGGAAAATTTTAAAGCAGGCATCCTTAGCCCCCATGACTAATAAGCAGAACTCTGGAAGCACATACATTTTTGAATAATTGAAACCAAAGGTTTAATTCAGAAGATGGCTAAGAAATATTAATGGATATGGAAATAGAAAAGTAGAAAAAATTAATGAAACATATGAGAAGTAGTCCCAAAATCATGGATAAATTTAGAGAAACCATCATTGATGTTCTGGAAAATGTGAAGGTTAGTTCAAAGCCATGATCAACAAAAGTTATGTAAGTGGGTCCTTCCCAAAGTAGGTTCTTGCCATAATTCCCTTGCATAATTGCTTCTATAGATGTCCATGGACACCCTAGAATTTAAATGTAGACCATGCCTTTGTTCCAAATAACACACAACTACCATGGTTAGGATGTTGCACTATACTACACAAAATCAAAAGGCTCATAATTGCATGCAGCAGTGAGCTGAATAATGGAATGAGAAGGGATTGCAGAGATTGGGATGTAAGGTACTTGACCACGTCCACAATAGGTTTTTGTGACAAGTGTGATTAAAATGATCAACATACCTATCCATCCAAGTTCAGATCAAGTCCATACCATGAATACTAACCTAGCATTGATGTGTTTCATCCTGCCAACCACCATGAGTCCAAAACCACCTTAAAGAACAATCATCACTCCAAAAAGAGAAGAAAAGAGAAGAATGAAAGAAGAGCCTTAGTTAGAGGGGTGCCTTTAGGCATGGGTAACATGTCTTTCTAGCCCCATAACTAGTGCTTGTAGCCCATTATTGTGTCTAAGGGATGTTCTTTGAATTTCCATCATTGTTTATTATTATTTTTTGTCTTTTTCCTTTTTTTTGTGGCTTTTGTTTTGTTTTCTTGGATGGGAACCACACCATGCAAAGACAGAGCTTCCTTTTTATTGGTCAACGGGGGAGTGATGATACATTCCGAGAGGAGTCATAAACCACATGAAGGAAGTCAAGAAGAAAACCCAACAAGTCCTCTTGAGGTCACACCCTTTTCCATTCTTACTTGGTCATTCCCTCTTTCTTCAAGGTACAATGATTATTGATTAATTTTAGTTTCATATTAGAAAACTAAATTGTTTCCATGAAAAAGGCCTTTTATTCAAAGAACTAGAGGGATGGATGAAGTGGTCTCACTGCTTTACACAATTACTTACTTAACATAGCACAAAAAACCCAACACATAGCATTGACTTCTGCATCATGACTTGGAAATTTTATTAATACAATCATAAAATACATGCATAAAACATAAAGATAATGACTCAAGAAAAGAGAAAAATATAAAGAAATGGAAAACATATGAAAAATCAAAAAATTCCAAAATCGATAAGCAAATTAGTTACTTTCATGTATCTTTGAAATAGTTTTATATTCTCATTTTCAAGCCATTGGGTGTCTTCTGGTTTAGTGGCTACTGCATAGACTAGCTTTTGCTCACACACTTGCTCCTAAACTTTATGTTGGGCCAGTATAGAAGTTGTGTTAATATTTTGAACTTCCAGCTCAGACCCTTTATCATTATTGATGATGCATGGATTCTTTTGTCTCTCCACAAGGATAGGTTTATTGTTTATGTCTTGTGTTGGAGTGGTGATGGTTGTTGGCTTCTATGTATGATTAGGAGATATCATTTTTGTGAAGAAGGTTGTTGCATCAGATTGGCCTTGTGCTAGTTTAGGTGACGTATTAGGTCTATGAGTGTTTTGCCTCGACTTATAACCTTTCCTCTAGAAGGGATGCTTCCAACGTTGTAGATGAGATCTACTAGCGTTATCATCTACATGTATGTTCGCAGCATAACTGGCATTCTCTCGTTGATGTTGTGATGTTAAATCTTCCTGTGTTATTGGAGGTAACAGATGGTGAAGGTGAGTATGAAAATATTGAGGATATGATGTAGGATGAGAGGTATGAGGTGGTGATCTCATATAAGATGTTGCAGGATAATGATATTTGGGAGAGTGGTAGTAGTGATTTGAAGTAGAGGAAGTAAAAATAGTTGGTGAAATAAGGTGTTGAACATAATATCCATGTGGGTTTGGTTGGTAGGAAGGATAGGGCTAGTTTTGTGGTGGCCTCCCCTACGACTATGGTTGTTGCCACTACAGTTGATGTTAGTGTTGAGGCTAGTAATAAGTCCCCCTAGGATAGTACAATTGGTTTTGGGGTTGTCTAAAATTACTGTGCAAAAGAGAAAATATCCTAGACATGTACTTCTATACAAACTTTGGATTTAATGCCCCTACCCAGCTCTTATGTAAATGCAACAAGATTAGTCAATGGCCCTTTGAATGGTCATATATGCAAATGTCACATCCATTATCTTCATTTGTGGTTAAGTCTATAGCCTCACTTTCTTCAGCCATGTTTTCTATTTGCCGATAGTGTTCCTAGCTATTTCTTGGTTTTTTTTCCTCCTCTTGTTGTGATCACTTGATTTGCTTTGTGTCACTCTCTCCTCTATGATTTCTACACATGTTTTAAGTTTCTCATTCATCAATTTTGACATCTTATCCAACTTTGCTTCAAGCTCAACAAGAAAGTTTTGTATTGGCAAGGTTCGTTGTGAAATCATCTCATTGAGAGCTACCTCCTTTTCCTCATCATAGATATGAATCCTTTTCTTTTAAAGAGTTAGGTCCCAATTGTTTTCCTCAACATTCTCCCATTTGCATAGCTCTCCTTCTTCTTTTCCCACACACTTGATCAACTCTTAGATTTGATGGGTTCATAGCTCATATAATTGACCTGAAGCATATATCCAAAGTGTCTCCCTTGTTTCATTATGAAGTCCATCGATGTTGTGGAAAAGTTGCCTTTCCTCAAAGAAATCAGGGCCAAGACATCTATGTAGTAGCGAAGAGTATCTATCCAAGGCCACATCTAAGGGTTCATGATTTTCTTGCTTCCACTCTTGGATTTGTCTCCTCAAGTTGGACACCCTTGCATAGGTTTGGTATTTTTAATTGAAAAGTTCCAACATTGTGAACCACCGTTGGATTGAATTTGGTTTCAATGATTGATACCACACTTTGACTCTATTGATTAATGTCCTAGGAAAGATCTTAAGCTTTTGCCACCCACTTTCAATGTTGTACGAGGCATAGGCATCATGGAAGATTTGTAGATGATGTTGTGGATCTGAATTGTAGCCTCCTGCAAATTTAGGAATATTATTTGTATCAAGCCTAGGTAAGCAACTATCCTTGTGATGCCTATGAGGCATCTTAACTGCCTTCATGATTTGCATTAGTCTCGTAGTGGCCAACAAGGGTTCATCGTTATCAGACATGTTGTGATAAAAGTTTCTATTTCTATTCATTTGATTGTGATGACCTTGTCTATGCTCATGGTGATGTCTTTGATTTTGCCCTTGGGTTCGATTTCTATCTTTGTCTTGACCCCATAGTGGAGCTCTATCTCTATACCTATGTTCATCTTCATTAGAACTAGACATTGAAGAGGAACAGGAATATGAGGAACTGGGAGAATCACCATGGCTTCTATAGTTCTCCCCATGATCCTTTGATTTATCTTGTCTAGGTTTAGAGGAGGTCCTAGGCCTTGAGGGCCTCCTTGATCTAGGACTTACTCCATCTCCTCTACAATTGTATGCACCAGTTGAATGTAGTCTTTGAGTGAAGTAAGGGTCTAAATGAGCATAGGAAACCCTTATTTGAGGTTGTTCACTCCAATTTTCCTTAGTATATATCCTATCATTTCTCTTATGAGTGTTCTCATCATACAATGCATTATTGGTCTTGTGTGAAAAAGACATGGTTTTGTCTAATAATGCGTGTGATTTAAAATATTAATGTTTTCTAAGAGATAGATCGTTAATACGTTTATAGTGATTTTGTATAATATAACTAATCTAGATAACTAGCACCATCCCTAGCAACGATGCCAATGATGAGTGGTGAGGTACCCCTATGCCAAACTATATGAATCACAAGTGTTCATGCATGATCTAGTTAAATTTTATGGATGGGACTAGTTGTGGCATCTAGATCGCTATGCCTTGATCGTAGTTTTCTATTTTTCCACATGGACTAGTGGTAGCTTTGTCACGTATGGTTTAGTCTAGAGTGAGGCATATGATTTTTATTATTTTATATTTTATTGTTCTATGATTAACAATAGGTTGAAACTCAATTTATAATCAATTAAACTAATTTAATTGCTAATTAATAATCAACTACCTTAACATAAGTATCCAATCCCACTTCCCATGCATATCTTGAACACATATAACATTGCTGGGTTATCAAACGTTAAGCGTTGCTGGGATTACCAAGATTCATATACATGATCGAAGTGATGGTACTTATGTGCTTAAGTAATTAGCATGCATTAAAATGTAACTATTAACTAAGTACATGAAAAGTAAATTGCATGGAAAGTAAATCTAATCTAAGTCAAAATGTTGCAATGAATAAGAATCAATCTCGATCTTATTATCGTTCATGGAATATGTCCAAGTACATTGCCACTTGAATAAGACTCCATACAACTAACTTAGATCCACTCTATGGGCACTCATTGACTATTTTGTAAGATACGGAATAAAACTGCAAGAGTTTAGCTACTCTATTGACAAAACTATGAAAAAATAATGTAAAACTATTACCCAAACCATGTACCCAAATGCTATATTTATAAGCTAGTCCATACCCCTCAATATCAAATATTCGATAACGCATTTAGGGGCTCGATATCGGGTATTCGATATCCTGGCTTCGATATCGGATATCTGATATCAGGGCTAGGCAAATCATGACTCATCAGCCACCTTAGTCTTAAACTATGAAGCAAGGGGTTGTATGATCATTATCTTCTCAACCAACACTTGTGTTATCATTACGTATGGTTAAATATGAGTTAAGGCATATGATGTTTATTTTTTATAAGTGTTTTTATATATTTTCTTTATCCTAACAACCAAATAGATAAATAAACATTTAATAATTAACTATATACTACTTATCTAATCTAGGCCTAACTATCATGATGGAAATAACCATTTCCACTTTTTGTACCCATCCCGAACTCATATGAATGCTACTAGGTTACCAAGTATTATGCTACTAGGAAAATCAAGCACTAACGCTACTAGGATTACCAAGCACAATATGTCATGCTTGAAGTGATCGTACTTATGTATTTATGGTTAAGTGTATTAACTAATTAAAACTGTAAATGTAAATTATATTAAAATTAAAGTGTACATAGGAAAAAGTAATCTAATCCAAGTAATGAATGTAAGAAATCTCAACTTTATAGCCATTCATGCCAATGCATTTAGGTACATGGTGTTCAAATAAAGCATTGTACGATCTCTTTAATTCACACTATGAGCACTTGGAGAGAAAATATTCTAAATTTGGAGAAACTAAACTACAAGAGCTTTGTTAGACCATGAATCTAGGATGTCATATATGTGGGTGGAGACTACATTTATATAGGCTTTACCTACATCAACGTCAACATATGTAATTATGCATTGATAAGGTTACATCAACGCATGCTCATCAATACAACCTATCTTATTGATGAATCATGGCTTGTCAGGTGCTGATATTGGATCCTTGACATCAGACCCTTGACATTGGACCCTTGACATCAGACCCTTGACATTGGACCCTCGATATCGGACCCTTGATATCAGGTATGCGATATTGTGGCCTGGGTAATGGTATCAAATACACGATATCGTGGCCTGGGTAATGGTATCAAATACATGATATCGTGGTTCCTGTGTAAGCCTATAAATACCACATTTAGGCACACAGGAAGGTTGGGGGGGGG
>MNCI01010113.1:0-27462 GCA_015680685.1 Gnetum montanum | reverse complement strand
GGGGCTCAGTAGGTCATAGAAGTAGATTATTTTTGTTCATTTTTTCCTCTCAACCCCTTCCCCCAGTGCATGCCTGTAGTGTGATGATTGTAATTGTACGACACCTTTATTCGAGTGTGACGTACTTGGACGTGCACATGACTGGCAATAGAGATCAAGATTACTTCATCATTGAAACATCCACTTAACTCTTAATTACTTTAATTGTCATTTACTGTTTTCTTTAGTTAATATTTATTTTCTTGACATTTACATTTCATGCTGTTAATGCGGAATGAGTACAACTTAATCATGAGCATTTAAGTGTGACTACTTGGTATCCCAGTAGTGTACTTAGGACATGTGCTTGGTAATCCTAGTAGTAGTACATGAGGTCCAAGATGTGTACGGATGATTAAGGGATGGATGCTCATCGCACTTAGGCTAGCTTAGACTCTCTTGACCCTTTCCCTATGAGCTTAAAACAAAGTTATTTTCCATTGACTTTAGGAGTAGCACTAGCTTAGGACCACATCATACACCTCACTTTGGACTAAACCATATGTGACAAAGAAAATACTAGTCTAGGTGGGAGGACAGTGAACTGTGATCAATGTGTAATTATCTAGATACCACAACTAGCTCGTCTACGGAGTTCGACCAAATCGTGCATGAACGCTTGTATTCATATGGTTGAGTGTAGGGGTACCTCACCACTCATCATTGGCACCATTGCTAGGGACAATGCTAGTTATTTAGATTAGTTACATCATCTAAGATCATTGTGATAAATCCTTGACGATATATCTTTCAAAGAAAGTAATTACAAAGNAAGAGCCTAATGCATATATAAGAGGCTATTTGAATATCTTGCAGGCATTGTAAGGAAAGTTGTCTACCCAAGCTTGATTTAAACAACTTTCCCAAGTTCTTAGGAGGCTATGATTTAGACCCACAACATCATTTACAAGCCTTCCATGATGCTTGTGTATGGAACAATATTGATAATGGGTGGCAAAAACTTAAGCTCTTTCCTCTAATACTTGTTGACCAAGCAAAAGTATGGTATAGGTCTTTAAAACCAAAATCAATTCGACATTGCCTGACAATGATGGAACTATTTAATGAAAGATATCAAACCTATGCAAGAGTGTCAGCCTTGAGGAGACAAATCCAAGAATGGAAACAGGGACGACATGAACCCTTGGACATGGCCTTAGAAAGATACTATTCATTATTAAACAATTGCCTAGGCCATGGATTCTCCAAGAAAAGGCTAATGTATCACATCATGGATGGGCTACGTAATGAAACAAGGGAAACCCTAGGGATGTATGCCCTAGGTCAACTATAAGAACTATGGACCCACCAATTCCAAGAGCTTATTAAGCAGGTAGAAAAAGAAGGAGAGATGGCTAAATGGGAGAATGTTGAAAAATCTCAAAAAGACCAAAATCTCAATTTAACAAAGATCCATAACCAGGAAGATGAAAAATCAACTCACCTCAAGGAGGTGGAATCATCTTTGCCAATACTACAATCACTAGATGAAATTGAGGCAAAGATCAATAAGATGACAGAATGGATGCATGAAAAATGTGGAGAATATACCAACACTATTAGAGGTAGAACCATGACGAATCAAGAAGTAGGATAGAACACCCTTAGACAATCAGAAAGAAGGATTGAAGAGAATAAGAACTCAACTGCTAATCATATGTATCAATGTAATGTTTTCCTGTATGATCACCCCAAATGTCAATGCCCAATCTTGTCACATTTGCATGAGTATTGGGGAAGAATGTTACATCTAGAGTTCGTACAAAAATACTGTGTTCAATCACAGTGGCAAAAATCCTAGTCGTGGGGGAGGCCACCCTTAAACTAGTTACACCCTTCATATCATCTGAACCCAAGCGCTTATCAGGTTCAACATCCTGTTTCCCCAACTGGGTTAACATCCTCTATCTCGTTACATTGTTATCATTCTCCTAAATACTTCAACCCATCTTCGATCCAACACGATCACCACCTCATGTGCCTTACACTTCTCCTCACCCTCAATATTCTCATCCTTCACCTCCTTCTACATTGCCACCAATTGTATCCAAGGGTTTTGCACCACAACACCAACCCATGAACATTACTTGTGTTGCTACGGTCAATAGCAGTGGAGGTCCTCCACAATGTCAAAAGTTTCCTTTCTTTAGGCATGATCAAAGAAAGAGATAGCATGGTTCCGAGACCACTGCATCCTCCAAATCAACACAAGTTCAACACTATGGTGCATCTTTCTCCTCAAATACAATGCCTCGTATTATCTTAATAGGGCCATCACTCAATACTCCAACTACTAGGCAGCCCAATGAATATAGCCACGTAGGGAGACATATCGATCCTTGCATACCATCTTACGGTCACATATGCCATAGTAGGCCAACTCCTTATCAATTAACCACATCTTATAACTTACCCCACTATGTCAACATTAATCAAGTGTGTGAACCCCAATTTGTGTACATTCCAACCACCACATCAAAATCCACCCAATGGTTTGGGTATGACCAAGGCCCAATATTTCCAACATGCATGGATCCTAACCTTCCATTTATTAATTCTAGCCATGCTCAGTTATGTAGTTATGGGGGATATCCTCCATTCTAACAAACAAATTTAATAAATGTTTTTCCTTTTCTTTAATTTTACAATTTTTTGTTTTCTAGTTTTTCATCTTTCAATTTGTTATTTCATCCTTTTATTTATTTATTGTTTTATTTTTTTTCTATCTTTTTATGAGTAATCTCATCTATGAATAAAGCACTCATGTGACTTGTTGGTTGAGGTGTTGTTCTTTGCTATCAAGTCTCGAGTAACTAATTATTTGGACAGCGAGCCCACAACATCCACTCACCCATTCTATTAATAAGAGGTTCTACTCTAGGTATGATGATATTCTTGACATCGTTAAAACTTAAAGTAATTTTTTGCTCATTATGCCTAGAGTGAAGAAGGATGGACTAAGTAGGAATGACTAGGGGGTGACATCAAGGGGACTTGTGGATTCTCTTTGGTGACATTTGTAAGAGTTATCATGCAGCCTACTTGTACTAAGATCCTTGTAGATCTAACAAAAAATGGGAGTAAGAGTAATAAAGGCACTCAATAAAGAAACCCAATGCTATTCTAGGGGGTCCCACTGGAAAGACATGCATCCATGCTTGAAGGTAGGTGGCTTCTCTAGATTACACATCAAAAAAAGGGAGAAAAAAGAAGAAGAGAAAGTGTGCCAAAGTAGCTAGACAAAAAAAATGTGCCACAAAGAAATTCCAAATCACTCCTCCCTTGAACAAAATGGCAAGTGATCGTATGCCTTGTTGTCTTGATGCTCTTATGGTTGTCCATCATTGGATGAAGTAATGCGATGTCACTGATCAAAGGAATGGACTTGGTCGTGATTTTGGAGCAAAGGGCTAATGACACATTAATCACATCCTACACTCAAGATTCATTGTGTCCTAGGTTAGTTACCTTATGTCCCAATCTCTACAATCCCTTCTACAATTTGCCTCATCTCATTGTTCATGTATTTGTGACTTGTGTCTTGTGTAGCATTGAATTCATATCTCATCATTGTGGTATCTACATGTGTGTGTTTTGTGCAACTGGTGGGGATTACATTTAAACCTTTTAATGCCTACGAACATTTTTGGGTATAGTTACATAAGGGCATGATAGGTGGAAACCTGCTTTGGGTAGGACCCACTTGCGTGACTTTTGTAATTTGTACTTGTTGCACACCACCACATTATTTTATACCCTCCAAGTACTTCATTGCCAAATATATTCTTTCCCTTGTCATCATTTTATCAAACATTCCTCAAAATCATTACATGTCCTTTTATGTGTCACATAAACAAATCAGGCCCGACATTAAACTTTTAGGGCAACTTTCTTGAAAAAAATTCTAACTCTAAAATCACACTAAGTAAATAATTTAACATTTATTAAAGGTAATGAGTAAGGTATGAAATAATTGAACTTCTTTTAATAACCTTACTAATAATTGATCTTTGTGTGATTAGAAATGGTCCCTAAAAAAGGACAACAAGGAGGACCTTCTCAAGGTGCAACTGAACACCCATTAGGAGGCAGAGGCCAAGGACCTCATGCAGAACATGCAAAGCAGGAGGCACAATAATTTAGCATCTATTAGGGAACCCCTGTCATTACACAATCTAGCCAAGAAAAATTGGAGAGCTTAAGACCCAAGCCTATGAAGAGGAATGACAGTTATTTGCGGCATGGCATGTCAAGGCCAATCAAGTATTCCTGCAATTGCCATGTCCATGAGGAGTGCTGACTCCATCACACATTGGAACATTAACGTGGATGGCTCATAATCCTTGGATAGAAGAGAAGAAATGTCAAGCGCTTCTTCAATGGTATCAATATCAGAAGCCTGGAGCGTAGGATAGTGAAAGGCACCCATGGAGGAGCCACCATTGGGAACCACATGAGTTCCAATAAATTTTGTAATTCTGTGTTTGTGTCCCAATTTTGTTTTTTTCAATCCCACACTATGACATGAATAATTCCTAGTTAGTCAATAATCCCATACCTATGCACTGTGTAATCAATTGGACTTGTTCTCATTTCGTTTAACTCAAGGATGAGTTGTTATTCAGTTGTGGGTGTATGATGAATCGTGGTTTGTCAGGTGCTAATATCAAACCCTTGACATCAAACTCTTGACGTTAGACCCTTAACATTGGACCCTTGACATTGAATCCTTGACATCAGACCCTTAACATCAAACCCTCGATATTGCGTATGCGATATCGGAACTTGGGTAATGATATCGGATACATGATATCATGGTTCCTATGTAAGCCTATAAATACNGGGGGGGGGGGGGGGGGGGGGGGGGGGGGGGGGGGGGGGGGGGGGGGGTAGAAGGGTCAGTAGGTCATAAAAGTAGATTCTTTTTGTTTATTTTTTCCTCTCAACTCCTTCCCCTAGTGCATGCTCGCAGTGTGATGATTGTAATTGTATGACACCTTTATTCGAGTGTGATGTACTTGGACGTGCACATGATCGACAATAAGGATCAAGATTACTTCATCATTATAGCCTCCACTTAACTCTTAATTACTTTAATTGTAATTTATTATTTTCTTTAGTTAATATTTACTTTCTTGACATTTACATTTCATGTTGTTAATGCGGAATGAGTATGAATTAATCATGAGAATTTAAGTGTAACTACTTGGTATCCCAATAGCATACCTAGGACATGTGCTTGGTAATCCCAACAGTAGTACACAAGGTCCAAGATGTGTATGGATGATTAAGGGATGGATGCTCATTGCACTTAGGCTAGCTTAGACTCTCTTTACCCTTTCCCTATTAGCTTAAAACAAAGTTATTTTCCATTGCCTCTAGGAGTAGCACTAGCTTAGGACCACATCATACACCTCACTTTAGACTAACCCATACATGACAAAGCAAATACTAGTCTAGGTGGGAGGACAACGAATTGTGATCAACTTGTAATATTTAGATACCACAAGTAGGCTGTCTATGGAGTTCGACCGGATCATGCGTGAACACTCATATTCATATGATTGAGTGTAGGGGTACCTCACCACTCATCACTTATCATGACTTATCATACCGCCATGACTGATTGAAAACTCATCCTTAAGTGAACAAAAGTAGGATCAAGCTTCCAAAAAAATCTAGGAAAGTGTGGAATTTATTACAAATAAACAGATAGACTAATTGACTCTACTAACTTTGAGTGACATATTGTATGAGATTACAAAAATCAGTGTCCATTACAACAGAATTAGACACTTTACCAAAATTTCAATGGACACATGCAAAGTTATCGAAGACAAGGAAAATTCTCAAATAATTCTTGGAGGTGGAGGCCTTTATGGCACTGAAGGTTATTTGCTAGGTTCTGATGCTAGTGGTAGTGAAGGTGGTTGAGGTTGATGTGCTACTACTGTTGCTTTTGGTAGAAGTTTGAAAGCATATAGCAATGCTTTCATCTTCTTCTCTTTGCCATCTGGGTCATAGGTAGTGTACGCAGCTTCACTGATGTGGGCTAGTAGAGGAATGTCCCACTAGCATAGTATCGAAGGAAACAACTCCTTCATTTTGACAAACTATGCTGCAAATTGTTTACATTTAATGTCAATTATTTTTACTAGGTTTTGCAGGTCATGGCATCATTCATCTATTTGGCTAGGCTTTCAACAATAGATCGTTAATTAGTGAATTTTCTCCTAAGAACTTTAAGCTCAATGTTGGTTGTCTCTAATTGTTGCTTGGTCTCCTTGTGATGCTTAAATTTTACCTCATACAAGAGGTAGGAACTAGTCACTTGTTTCTCCAATTCTGTCCTTGGTCTCTCCATTGTTAGCATAGCTAGGTTTGCATAACGGAGGTTAGCAAGCTTCATCTATCTTGTCATCTTCTCGATCTACAACTCCTTTAGGCATATTTTGACCTTATTGTACGTGTTCAATCCATCAAAGATGGGCTACCACATGTCACTTCTTTGTTGGAGTTGCTACAAAGCCTCATTTATCTTCACCTTGGTCAATTGGATTTCTTTCTTATTGACTCATTTAAGGAGACCAACCTAGTCCCTATAATGATTTTTTACTCATTCAAATTTTAGGGCCTCATTTTTCTTGATTGCTACCTCAATGGTCATTTTCTAGCAAAGTGTACAAACTTCCTTTGTGACATCCTATCCCCAAATCTTATGGCAAATGCCAAATGTACAATATATTAGACATTATGCATATAAAGAAAATATACCAAATGCAAAATATATGTGATATTTGACATTATGTATAAAGGAAATAATAGGAAAAATGTAGAAAGAGAAAGAAAAGAATGCTTTATTGATATGGAATAGTGTATCTGGATAGTGCTTTGAGAGTATTCATTGGGGTTTTTTTCCTTTGACATCTATTCCTTAGAGGTAATCTAGTGTTGCCACATGGTCAGGCCTATAACCCAGCTAGAAGGGATGTCTAGTCCACTTCCTGTCTTGTTTCACCTAGTTCTTGTGACTTGCTTGTATTAGCTTTGCCACTCCATGCTGGCACGACCTCTAACCTCGAGTATAAATGCCTTAGGTAAAACACCCAAAGGTTACCTTAAGAGACATGTCCGTTATTACAATGCATCCTCTTGGGTCTTAATCACAACTACCCTTTTGGGTCTTGTTAAGATAACAATAATACTTGTTATGAAGAGACACCATCTTCATTAGGTAGCAGCATCATTTGGAAATGGGGATGTGACATCTTCGATTGAGAGAATTCTATTTTTTGCTGTGAACTTCCTCAAGTCAAGGTTAACCTTAGCTAGCTACTCCTGCTATTGGCGAATGAATTCAACCATCTAGTCTTTCTATTACTCACATTCCATAGGTGATAATTGTCTTTGGTTAAGATCAAGTTTTTCTTGTGAACTTGTGACAAGTCCTTATTAGTGTTGAAGGCCATGACCTTTGAAAAGGATGTATTAAAGACTGTTACCTCCTTTGCATTCTCAACCTCTTGTAATTTGTGTTGAAGCTATTGCAAAGATTCATCCCTTGTGAGTTCTAGGCTAAGAATAGTGGGGTCAAAGAGACAAGCCTACAACTCTGCAACCTCAGCAACCAACCATTGGTTCTTAGTAGTGGGTACCTTCAATTGGGCATTGTTCATAAAGAGTTTATCCTTCATCTCCAGTAACTGTGACTAGGTTGTAGTAATTTCATCTGGGAGATCGAAGATCTTCAGAAGTGGTTTCCCAACTCCCACCAATTATTCCAACATTTCCTCATGTTGGGAAACACTTAACCAACCACTTCCTACTCCTGCTGACACTTAAATATCTACCATGATGGCAATGTTTGGCATGAACAATGTAGAAGTGTTCAAGGCTTCTGCTATCTTGTCAGCCACCACCTCTACTGTTGTTTCATGTCCTTGGTGCTGCATCACCAAAATAGTCACCACCTCACCTTCCTTTAATCAAATTGAGAAAGTTACAACATTCCTTAAAATTTCAGGGAATGTTTATCCTGAGATGGACACCGTAACTTCTTAAGTACTTGGATTTGTTCTTGTAGGTACCTAGTCTCTTTTTATTGAGAACATTGGGATGGTTTCTTGGTCCAACCAACTAATGATCCTAGTGACCTCATTGAGATGACTTCCCACCACTTGTAAAACCTTGCTATTATTGCAACTGCTATTCATAAAGTTTTTTGAGTCGTTCTAGCATTGCAAGTAGTGGTGACCTCTCCTCTTCTTGTAGCTCAGCTGCTACCCTATCGTTTATCATCTCCTACCATGATGCGGCAGGAGCATGACAAATAATGTTATTGACATAGCATGCTATGCCTCTATTCTTGCATAGTTTTTTCATCAAGCATGGAAAAATGAGCATCTTCTTTCCCTTCTCCTTTTTCTTGAAATGTTTTTCTATCTTCAAATAGATTAGCTAGGGAATTTTCTACTTAGGGTGGTGCACACATAGGTGGAGAAGGCAATAACCTTACTTGGCCTCACCGTTGGATTTAGATGGTAGTCTACAATCTTGAATTATGCTCATTCTACCTTGGCAAGTACGTCATACTCCTTACGGTCCACCACATAGCAATGCTAGACCTATTCCTTTTTTGCTTTAGGATCTACTTGGATCGAAATTTCTGCCAACTTTGTCCTAGTGTTGGGTAAATTGAGGACCTCCACGATGGCCTCAATCGAGTAGGAGATTGTGATATCCTTAATTTTGATTGATACATATCCTTGCTAGATATTCCAAAATAGGTAGGTCTCCCCCACGTATTATTCTCCATTGGTGGAGAGAACAGGCCACATGGGACACCATTGTAGTTGGATGTGAATGTATTTAGATGCTAACTCTAAGAAGGATCCAAAGTTCAATTCTTGAAGAATAGAACTCTAAACCTCCTTGGTTTTAATTTTCTGCAGGCAAGCCTTTGTAAGGGTAACTTCAAGATTAGGCCTTGGCCTAGGAGCTTCATCCTACTTGGACTGGTTGGTCTCTGTGATGGGAATCTATCAAATAGATTTTCCCTTGAGCTCCTCCTGAAGAGACCCCTTTGCATGTGTTGCTTCAACTGCTTGCTTTTGGGGTTGTTGTGGTTATTATTGTTGGTCCTTTTCTCCTCTTGGCCACTTCTCCTTGGGTTGGAAAGGCCCTCATGCTTGTGGTCCTCTCTTTGGTGCCATCTATGATCACAAATGTAACCCAAGATTAGTTATTTATTTTATAATCCTTAGATTTCTTAGTACCTTTCTTATTAGATTGGGTTATACTTGGGTTTGTTTGTGGTCTTGGTTAGTGATATTATTTAATATTACTTTAATATTTGGCTACTAGAGTTTGTTTGTGAAGTTTGACTCACTTGGGATAAGTAATTTAATATTATTTTAATAGCCAAACCTTGGGAAGTTACGAAAGATTTCAAAAAATTTCTAGGAAGGAACCAAAAGTTTATTGCCCCCATGATGTAAAGCTCATCTCCAATAGTGAGAGGATCGAAGAATGAGGTGAATTAAGTGAGCGGTATAAGAGTTATGGCACTTGAAAGGTCTCTTGGGCTTTGAAAAATGCAAAAACTCCTTTGGTGTTTAGAAGCAAATGATGGAAAATTGGTTGGCTAAGTGTTGCGGCTACTTATAAATATTTTTATGTTACATTGACATAACTATTTGAGCTAATTTTTTCCATATTGAAAATGAGAAATTTTGGAAGAGTTTGGAATTGAAACAAGAGCCCAATGAAAGACAAAAACACATAGAAGAATGACAAAACATGGAAGAAGGTATTGAATTCATTAGGAAAGGTGAATGAATTGGATTCAGATAAGTTGAGGATGTCAAAATAATGCAAAACTAGATGTTGAAAACATGATTGGATGATATCGAGTGCATAAATGATAGAGGGATCAGAATTTTAACTTAAAGAGACCAAAGGACATGAAGGTGGGTGCTCCCCAAGGCATGCTTATGCCTATGATGCCCTTGTATGCTCTCATCACATGAAGTTTGTAGGCATCAAGGATAATTGATGGTGATTATAAGTTAAAATTATAATCCATGTAAGGGATCATCTAAGGAGTATGTCACCCTCAGAACCAATACATCAACTAACAATGATAGGAGGCAATGAGATGATCAATGATGAGGGAAGAATGATCGTAGAGGAAGTGTAGTCAGAGATCCTTATCTTGATTACATGAGGTCCTTGAGGAGTATGTGATTAAAATGATCTGATACTATCCCATCCTTAGTCAAGACCAAGTCCATCCATGTTAAGTGACTTCACATTTCCATTTCTTAATCCGTCAACCAACAAGAATTCATGGCCATCCCCAAAGGACAATCACCACTCCAAGAGAAGAAGAAAAGAGAAGCAAAAAGAAAAGTAGAACTTTAGTTAGAGGGATGTATTTAGGCATGGGTAACATGTCTTTTTGACCTCATAACCAATGCTTGTAGCCCATTATTATGTCTAAGGGATGTGCTTTGAATTCTCATGTAGTTCGTTGTGCTTTTTTTTTTTTTTCATGAAAGCCACACCATGTAAAGACATGCTTATTGTTATGATTGATAGTAGGAGTGGTGAGAGACCAATGAAGAAGGACCATAAACTCAAGAAGGAAGTTGAGATCAAGAGATAACAAATCCCCTTAAAGTCATACCATTGCCCATCCCACTTGGTTTTTTCCAAATTTGTTAAGTATCAAGATTGGTGATTACTTTTAGATTCAATTGTGGAAGGACCTCATGCTCCCATGATACAAAGCCTCATAGAGTTTAACAGGATGGATAGATGTTTTGGACTTACTACCTGATATCATTAGAAAATTAATGATTAGTTAATCAAGGGCATAATCCCAAGATAAATATGGTTATTTAACAATCAATATCAACACAACATTGAATATTACACTAATTAACTTTTGGAAATAACAACAATAACAACAAAGACTTAAGATTTCATATGAACAAAATAAAGCAATACAATACATGAGACAAAACAAAGAAAGCAAAATATATAAAAGAAATTGTAAAATATTCAAGAAAATAAAAACATATGAAGAGCAGTGTAAACCAAAAAAAAAAAAAAAATTTGAAAAATTGGATAGCCTTCATGGAAGATCAATATGGTTGGCCATCTCCCCTATAATTGAGTTTGAAGGAGAAGATCCGAAAAATAGAACATGCTTGTTCATATGCTGAGATGTTTACATCATTGGTTATGCTTGATTCTAGAAAAAGATTTATTTGTTAGATGTTGACTAGCAATCTTTTCTCTGAGCTTGAGGGGTGGTAAATTGTCATGATATTGGAAGGAAAAGTTGTATGAACGATATAAAGTCCTTACTTCCCATAGCATTTGAAACCTTGTTTGTTGTGATACATGCATGGTGCTCTAGTAAAGAACCTTATATCCCAGTTGGAATTTAGCTCATCTTATTTTTGTGTCATAACGTTGTTTGACATATGTCTTGTGCAGCTCATTCACTAATAGAGCTACTTGTCGATTTTCATCGAGCACATTTAGTATCATAAGGCATTCTCTTTGTGCCATACTTAGATTGAGGTTAAGCTCACAAGCTGTTAATAGTGTACAAAGTTTAACTTGAATTAGGAGTGTTGGTAGCTTTCTGTATGCCAACTCATAGGGAGAATAACCTATAAGAAGTTTCCAAGTTAATCAATAAGCCCATAGAGCATCATTGAATTTCATGCTTTAGTCTTTCCTATAGGTCCCTCATCCTCTTCATTGTTTCATTGCAACTGAGACAAGTGATTAGTAAGCACATTCTTAATTCCCTTTTTGTCCACCATTGTGAGATCAAACTCCTGTAGAATAACTAGCCATTGTAAGACATGGGGGCTCACCATTGGTTTGTTCATGAGGAACCTAATGGCACTATCATCTATGTGCACAAAGATCTAATATCCAAGCACAGTGCCTGAATTTCTCAAAAGCATACACCACCACCATGAGCTGCTTCTTCATGGTGGTGTAGTTTAAGTATGCCCCCATGATACTTCTACTTGCACAATGATGTCCAATTGTGTAAGCATGATTCCCAATGTGTAAGTGGATGCATTCATCATAATGTGAAAGGGTCTAACCAATTAGGAGCACGTAGAATAGGAGTTTCTACAAGTGTTTGCTTTAATTGCTCAAATGCTAACTCACATTCCTTGGTCTAGCATCCTTTTTTTATGAATTCAACCAGTGGCTTAGCAATTTTCAAGAAGTTCTTGATGAAGTATCAATAATAACTAGTGTGTCCAAAGAATGACCTTACATCTTTCATTGTTTCAGGTTGCCTAGTGATTCCTTGGATGATTTGTATCTTTTTTGGGTCCACCTCGATGCCTTTTGCTGAAATTCGGTACTCGAACACTATGCCTTCTTGGACCATCAAATGGCTTTTCTACTAGTTGAGCTTTAGGTTGGTCTCCATGCATCATTGAAGCACTTGCTCAAGGTAGTCCAAGGCTTTCTTAAAAGAGGTTCCATAAGTGGAGAAGTAATTTATGAAGACTTTTACCCCATTATCAATATGTTATTGAAAGATGCTGAGCATCAAATGTTGAAAGGTAGCAGGAGCATTGCACATGTGAAAGGGAATTTTTTTATATGCAAAAGTCCCCCAAGGACTTGTGGATGTGGTTTTGGCTTGATCCTCTATTGCAATATGGATTTAATTATAACCACTATAATCGGCAAGAAAGCTATAATAGCAATGTCCTACTATGGTGTCCAACACTTGGTCAATAAATGGCAATGGAAAGTGTTCCTTGAAAGTTGCCATGTTCAATAGCCAGAAATCTATGCGGACTCTCCACTTTTCCTCTTTCTTGGGTACAATCATGAGTGGGCTAACCTATTCACTATCTGCAATTGGATAAATGAACCCAGCTTTGAGAAGTTGTTCTACCTCCTCCTTGACAACTTGCTTTTTTTTTGGATTCAACCTTTATTGTGGCTACCTCTTTAGCTTGATGGAAGAGTCTATATAGATGCAATACTGGCATATTTGTAGATCTATCATAGTAAGTTCATGATATAACCAAGCAAAGGCTATTGGTCATTTGTTCATCACCTTCAACAATTTCTATTTCTATTCTAGAGCAAGGTTGACATTGATGATTACCAGTTTACCATTGTTGAGGAAAGCATATTCTAGAGTTTCGAGTAAGATTTTTAGCTCAAGGGGATCCCACTTAAATTGATCAGAGATTTCCAACTCTCCCCAATCCATTTCATTTTGTGTGTGGGAGTGTTGACTATGGAGCTACTCCATTTCGTCCATATTTTTAATGTAGGTACTTGTAAGGCTCTCTAATGGTTCCATGCATATTGTTAATTCAGCTTGGGATTCTGATGTTAGCCATTGGGTACCTTTTTGTTTTGTGAATGTTGTATACAAGCACTTCTGAATAATTGTTGTCTTGGCATAGTAATTGCATGCTTAGATCAATGTACCTTTTACTATCCATATTCTCTACACACAATGGTACCCTATGTTGCTATATGTAATGCAGAAAATCCTCTTCTTCTCTAGCTTGCCAAACTCATTTTCTTTGGAGATTTCTAAGGAAATGTCTCGAATCCCCATCTTGGCATCTATAGTACTTAGCCATGCCCTTACATGATGATAGGAAAGTCCCCCTTACAATTTTCCATATGAATTACAAGAAAATTTGCAAGATAGGACCACCCACAGACAATGGTTACAATGTCATCTACTAATCCCAAAGGAATAGTGATGGACTGATTTCTCAGATCTAGTTTGATATTGCTCTTTTTAAGAGGAGATAGATTCGAGGTCTTGTACATTTCTTGGGAGATTAAGTTCACCTTAGAACCTAAGTTCAATAGAGCCTTACATGGATCATTCCCTACAATTTGTAAATAAATGAGGGGACTCCTAGGATCAACATGACAGTGTAGACGTTAGAAAGCTTTTGGTTTGAAGGTAGCTCGAGGATAATTTCAAAGGCAGATAAGGTAGGATTATCAACCAAATATGTCTACAAGGGTTTTGTGGGGCTGTTGGTTCTGAAGAATGATCTCTTGCGAGGTTTTGATTTAGAACCACTCGGACGAATATTTGGCTATAAATTTACTGCCCTTGTTGCATTTCGTTGTTGTGGTTGCGATGGGATTTTCCCCTGCATAGCTGGAGTAGTTGGTGATGCAAAAGTTGCTAAGCGATATAGAGAATGAAAAGCAAAAGAAGACTCCCCTTTTAGAGAAGGTGCTCTGTAATCTTTTGGAGGGTAGTAGTGGTGAAGGAAGGAGGCGTGACTAGATGAGTCATAGGATGATATAGGTTGTTGAACATAATATTCATAAGGGTCTAGCTACCTATAAGGATACTACTACTGTGGTGGTGGCATCCCCCATGATTGTGGGTGTTGTCATTGTTGATATTGCTCTTAAGGTTGAGGAGGTATTCAACTTGGATAATATATTGATTGGTGAAACTACTGCCTATAGTTGCCTTGTAGATAAGATAATTGCTTGGGTGCTTGCCATCTTGCTAATTTTGGATTTAGAGCATACACCCCAAATTCTTGCAAATGTGACACAATAGAGCAACATCCCTTGGGATATTGATTAGTGGAATTGCTACCTATAGTTGCCTTCTGGATAAGATAATTGTTTGGGTGCTTTCTATCTTGCTAATTTTGGATTTAGAGCATACATCGCAGATTCTTGCAAATGTGACATAATAGAGCAACATCCCTTGGGATGTTCATCTTTCATCGTCTGTTTCAAAATCTGCAATCTTTTCGATTGTCGTAGCTTTATCATTTTTCTGATAGTAACCCTTCTCTATATCGTTTTTCCTCCTTCTATCTTGACCACTACTTCATTGGTCCACTCTTTCTTCTGCAATTTTCAGAGCTGTTTGAAGCTTCTCATTTAAGGAGTCCTATAATTTATCCACCTTAGCCAATATTTTAGTAACAATTTTTTGTATTGGCAAGGTCTTTTTTTTGTACCACTTCATCAAGTGGTACCTCCCCCTCTGAGTCATTGAATTGCACCTCCTTTTTTTGAATGGATGGATCCTTGTTGTACTCTATACTTTCACATTTTAACTCCCCTTCTTTTTTGGTCACATTTTCAATTAGCCTTTGAATCTGATGGGCTCGCATTTTTGAAAGTCTCCCTTAGGCATAGACACTAAGGGTTCCCCTCATCTTGTTTCGGAGTCCATCTATGATATGGCGAAGTTTCTCCCTCTAGGAGTATCCATGGCCTAGACATTGGTGTAACAAAAAGTAGCACCTGCCCAGGGCCACATCCAAGCACTCATGATTTTCATGTTTTCACCCTTGGATTTGCCTCCGCAAGTTGGATACTCTAGAGTACGTTTGGTATTGTCGTTGAACAAATCCAACATGGTACTCCATCGGCAAATAGATTCCAATTCTAAGAACGGTACAAACCTTCTACTTCTTTAATGAGTGTCCTTGGGAACAACTTAAGCTTTTGCTATTCATTCTCTATGCTTTGCAAAGCATAGGCATCATGAAAGGCTTGGAGATGATTTTAAGGATCTTTCGTTATACCCCTTCCCCCTCAAACTTGAGAATATTGTTCATATCTAACCTTTTAATTCTGCTATCCTTGTGATGCTTTGTCAGAATTCTCATTACCTTTGAAATGTTGAGCATGTTTCTAGTAGCCAACAAAGGCTCATCATAGTCATGTCAATCACAGTGTTCATCTCCATCCTGCTGTTTATCTCCATCTTGATTTCAATTGTTCCTCCTCTTATCTTGGCCTTGTCGTCTCTTATCAAAATTTGATGCCTGTCCCAACCCCAATTTGCTTGTTTTTCTTTGTCCTTCCAATTATCATTCTTCTTGACCTTAGATGATTGGCTAAGATTCCTATCCTTTGAAGCCCTTTCATCTTGAGATCATGTCTTCCCATCACCAAGGTTTTCCAAAGTTGACTATAACCATTGGTGAAGGATCTTCTCATTGAAGAAAAGAGGAGAATTTATGCATTGAGACTGGCCAAAAAAGAAATCCTTGCCTTCAAAGTAACTTCTACTTGAAGTAAGCTAAAGAAATGATGACTTCAATAGTTTAATTATGTAAAAAAGATTTGATAACAAGTATATTTTAAAAAAAAGTTGTTACATTAAACATGTAAAGCTAATATAAATAAATTACAAATAGATAAAATCTAACTCCCTTTAATGGTAAGGAAAGAAAACAAAGAAAGAAAACTCATATAACTAATGAAGAAAGATGCCCCGGCACCTTAGGGAAGGGGGGTGACATCGTTTTCTTTTTGTCTTTTCTCGTGTCTGCATCCGGGGCCAAGGTTTTGAGCCAATGAAAAAAGTTTGTGTTTTTTTAATTGTTTAGCTCGGTTGGTCCAGGGGACCTGTTTTTCGTTGGTTCATGGATCCGGCTTGAGTGTGCTCTAAATGTCAGGCACACCGATGGTTTTGGTGTGGGTTGAGCCAGCACCCCAGTTTTTGATGCATCTGGTGCCGTGGGGGTCTACCCTCCTGATGTCTCTGTCTGTTTTCTATAACTATTTTTGTTAATATTATCCCGAAATTTTCTATTAAAAAAAAAAACTAATGAAGAAAGAAAACTCAGGTAACCAACTCTGTTTTGTTCGCACAAACTTATGTTAAAACATAATGATATTCTCCAAGAAAGAATAGTTTAATCTCAATTTATTAAACACATTACATGCAAATTGCTAAATTTTTCCATTAACAAATTTTGGCACAAGTTCTGAGTGGGTGTTCAATTTTAATGATTTACCGATTGTATTGACATGTATGTGAACATGGCAAAAACTCTGAAATTCATGCTCCTGACTGAAAAGGCCTGACACGTTCAAATCTCGGCCTACAACTTCAAACGTGAAACATAGTAAATGAAAAACTTAAAACCTCAGCTTACTTATAGCTTCATATGCCCATACAAAAACCTCAAAATACATAAACAAAGCCCTAACTCATTTTTATTTCCTTTTGTATTCTTTTGGAACTGGTGAAAATGAAACCCGTTAAATATTATTAAGAAGACAAACCATGTTCACAAGGAAAAGGAGCCGGGATTTCACTAAATACATAATACCTAAGCAATTAAGATCCATCCTGATAGCAATACTCAGAGCTTGAAACATAAGAATTAGATGCTGGGATAACCTTAAAATCTATCAACAATCATCATCATCATCCTAACCTTAATCTACAATAATTATCATCATCTGCAAGAACATGACATCTATCCATAATGATAATGGAAAATGAAAATTGCCAAATACACTCTGCATTCTTGCATCATGCTAAGGTTTGAAATATGGATTTAAAACATGACTGATGAGAACTTCCGTTGAAACAGGGACATCGGATCAAATCCAAGCGCTCCACTTCTTGTGCATTCCAGCTTATTTACATGAGAATGGTCTACAAAAAGATTAACCTGCATTTGCGAACATCGTTTGCCAAGTTATTGAAAAAGAACGGTTCACTATGGACAGAATGTTCCTGCTACAAACCCATGCTTGGATACTAATTAGAAGGTTAACACAATGATTGCTTTACTTAAAACAGATTTGTTTCTTGCCAAAGAAAAGATGGGCCACTCACTCTTGCTCCATAAGCCCTGACAAACCAATTGAAGGTTTCAGGACAGTCAGCATGAAACATGGTTTTCTGAAGTCCCAATCTTCCAATGATTTTTGCAATTGCGTCAGTGCGCAAAGCCTCAGCATGATCAGACAAGCCATCCGCATCAATTAAAATCATATCAGCTCCAGCCTCTAGACACCTTTCTGCTCTTCGAATAAGTAAGTCAACATCTTCTATCAAACCTGAATTGAAAACAAATCTAAGTCGTTAAATCAGAATTATTTCAGATTTCAGTACTCCTTAACCAGTATTCTGTTAACACCTGCAAAAGCTGTGGAAAGTCCTTGAACTAGTTTAGAACATCAAAGCAGATAACTTCATAGCAACAATATGAGAGACTTCTGAAATCCTAAAGGCTGACACGTTTGTCCAATAACAAGGAACCAAAAATCTAAGTAAATCACAATAGAAACCCACATCATGCCTCAAAGACAAAGTAACCGGCATTAAGTTAAAGATCTTCCCTCTCACTGTGCAAACTAAAAAGGCTGGCTATAAAGAAAGAAACTAAAAAGTCTTAAAGTTAATCTAGTAAATATGCAAAATCCTATTTGTACTTGATAATTTTTTTTCCGTTGGAAATACTGCAGGTCTTCTGATTGTAATTCATTGTCAAAGTTTGAAATGAGGAATGACAGTGGACAGCAAGCAAAAACAATCCTGTTGATAAAAAACGGTACACTATTCATTATTTGTCTCTGATGCTTGCAAAAAGACATGTTATCCTTTACAAGCAATACAACGATTGAACTTTGAAAGCAAATCAAAATTTGGAATGATGTAGAAATCTAATAAAGCATCATGGTGCAGAGGCCCACTATTTACATCTCAAAGTGGGTTGTTTTGTAACTGACATAAATTCCGTACCGCATCTCAATAATAACCAAAATGCATTAGAATTCTTTAGAAAGAAATGAGGAAAAGTTTTTCTAGTGAACTATATGTCTAATAGTATTGCCACAATTTATGAGCCTAAATAAAATACAAAATAAGTCATCTGTCATATATCACACAACAGATTACCTGGTTGACTAGGAGTTGGAACAACATATGCACCAAATGATCTGTTCTCCTTGCTTGGAATAGCAGATCTTTCGAACCAAATGCCTAATTGAGGTTTGGCTTTCAATTCTGCATTCTTTATGATCCTTATAAGCTGCAGTATTGTTTGCTCAGGAACCTTGAGTAGCTTTGTATTTATGTCTATACTATCAAACCCCAGGTCCTTACATGCCTACAAGCAAAAGGTACAAACTAGAAAGTAGGGTCAACTTTTTCAAAATATACACAAATGCAAGCTAATAAGAAAAAATATTAAAGACAAGAGCTTACTGAAGATTAGAGAACGCAACACCTCAAATGCATAAACAGTCACTACAGCTTCAGGAAGGAAAAAATTAATCCCTAGGCATTATCTTGAAATTACAAAAGTAATGAAGGTGGAGTTACCCCAGAAGGTTATGAAAATAAAAATATATAAATTTCTTGTTACCCACATCCTTGCTATATGTTTTTTTAAAAAGAAATCAACATCACGACAATATGTTTCTTTCCAAAAATTTACAGGAAGAAAAACCGTACCCATAAAAAGTTGAGACATGATAGACATTCTACAGTTTTGTCACACTACAAGAGATTTTACCATCTTGTAAGCCTAATCCAAGGAGATAAAAATGTAGAAATGCATAATAGCACAATACACAAAAAGCGGGTAATTAATTAGGATGGAAATTTTGACCTCAATATTAGGACCACCAATGGAAAGCATATCGATAAGAAAAACACCATTCTTATTCCTAATTGAGTACTAAAATGTACAGATTAGAAGTTTACTTTTCAATTTTAACATCATGGCATTCAACAACTACAGTAAGCATAGAATATACTATACGGATATCTGATAACTGATTTCTTGATAAATGAAAAGATAATATTTTAAGTCTCCAATAAATGATTTGATATAGTATTGTAAAACACTCATCTTAGGTTGCATTATAATGATAAAAAATTAAAAATAGACCACCTTAATGAGCCTAACTGCCAGCGGATTCCAAAGAAAGCACAATTAAAATCTGTTATACATAATCTATAATTCGAGAATTTGTCGATCAATTCGATAATCACTCTAGGACGTTTCCTGGATCTAAAGAAAATTCTGAGAATCGCAAACTAATGACATGCAGTTTAAAATTCGTCTTAGGATCGCAACTGAGCCTCTTGCAAAAATGCACGTCTAACTAAAATCATCATAAAATATAAATGAACACCCACGCATCGCATAATTGCAAATGAGAAAACACATGAAAGTTTTACCATTACAGAAAAATAAATCTCTCGAGCAAGGATTTGCTCACAAGTCACTACCCATGCTATCCAACAGATATGCACTTCAAACGTGTGGATTTTTAAAGTCAGTTGCTGGATACAAAATGTAAAACCATATTATTTCAACTGTGTGCCAAGGAATACATCACAAGGCAGAAAACCTTGCATACCTGAACATAGTTATGAAACGCCGCGATGCTGTTGAATGACAAATCTTCAAACCAGTCGCCGGTTCCCACGCTAATGTTGAATCTGTGAGCGATATCAGTGATTTCTTTCACTGAATTTTTAGGCAGCAAACTGAAGCCTTCTCCTGTCAACGTCAAGCCATCCACAAACTGCTCACATCCCTCTAAAACCTCCTATCAAGGAAGGCAACAAGTAAATAACAACAAAAATAATAATAATTAAGAATTAACTTAGAGGTAAGAGTCTTGACTTCAAGGAATTCTGAAACTGATCCGATAAACGTACGTAAAATTTCAGTTTCCGAAAACATAATCAAACAAATATAAACCAAGAGGCATTCACCATACTTCTTCAAATAAAAGGATCAAGGCTCATTGCATAGGAACGTGACAGTTGGCAGACACATTCCGACAAAATTCACCGCGAAAAGCCATGCCTAAACCCCAAAAAGCTTCCATTTTGGAAAAAAACTTAAATCATCCACCATGAAATGATGAAATAGATTTCGAAAAGGAAAAAAAGCAAAATGGATGGTACCTTCGAGAAGATTATTCATTTTCTATATCAATTTCATTAGCAGTTTTGCAAAAGAACTTCGATCTCGATGTCTAAGTTGGGAATTCCTTTATTTTTTTAAAGCAAAAACAACATCTGACCTGCAACATTGCAAGATTGTGAGAGGCGAAGGATGGAGCTCTGATGTTGGTGACGCCATAACAGCGAGGTTTGTCAGGTCTTACTCCTCCGTCTTCTTCTTCTTCTTCTTCCTCGGAGAATCGATGCCGAAAACGCAGAGCCATTCCAAAACTTCGATCGAATCGATCAAGGTGTAACAATTTGATGCTAAGTTGAACACTAGTAGCAATTTGGATTTGGATTGAGCTGCTTTTCTGTTGGCTCGTTAGTTTATATGTGGATAAAAGCATGGGCGTTGTGTCCAGGCGATTCCAGAAGAAGCAGAATTCAAATGTTTAGATGTTTCTGGAAAAAAGGAAAAACATCACCTAACGCGTTATGTCATAAGCATACTTTATCTATTCTGCAACACTATTCGGTATCGGGAATAATTATAAAAGCTTGGTAATTATGGGGGGTTGTTAAGGTGAGCTACAAGTTGAGAAGAAATATTAAAACCAAAACCTTAACAGAGCCCAATGTTGCAAGATGACCCCCCCTGCAAGCTTATCGCACCCCTAGGACGACAGCTGAAAAAGGAGACCAATACAACTAATTCAAAGAGAAATTATTTAGAAAAAGGTAATATTATTGATAAAGCCTAGTTCTCGACATTGAAGTTGAACAATACTAGCAATAGAGCATTTCATACCGTAGTCAAATTCATTGTAGTTTGTGTTTTGATACCAAGCATCTAGGTGACATTTCCAAATAAAGAAAATAATTTCAAATAAGAGGATTTTCCAAACTTTTTGAAGGTGACGCTTAACACAATCATCTTGAAAGATACATTGAGGAAAACCAATAGAATGGTTAGGAAGGAAGACTTGGAGAGATTGACACCATTTCCAAATGTGTTGAGAGAATGAGCAATCCCAAAAGACATGTTGAAAAGAGTCATTTGCTTTACAAATGGGGCATTTAGGATGATCAATTCCTAAGAAATGAAGCCTATGTCCGATGGGAAGACCTTGATGAACCAAGGACCAAAAAAAGAAACAGTGCTTAGGTTGGGCCTTGGAAGTCCAAATCCGACGAAAAATAGATTTCCACTGGTGGTCCTCAAGATGTAAACTCCAACGTCTATTTAGAGTGGAGAATTGAAAAACTTGCGCATGAAACCAAGATTTGGCTTTAGAGATGCGTAAAGAGCGAAGAGGGGAACCGTTAGGGCAAAACCAATCATCATACCAAGGAGTATTAGTATGCAACTTATGCACAACAAAGTTGAAAAGAAATTGCTCCATGTGTTGATAAATGATAATATCTTGTCTTTGAAACCCCCATTTCACTTTCGCATGTGTCCAAGAGAGGGTAGGAGAATCATTTCTAACAGTATATAATTGATTAATATGGTGGAGATTGTGGTCAGCAAAACGATTGGCTCTATGAGAGAATTCATCATAAAGACAGCCTACATTCTTTTTAAAAATAGGGGACCACCAGATTGAGTGTGTCGAGAGAGTGCAAGCTTATTTGGGAAGGTTTCCATTGCAACAAACCTCTAAGTTGGCTCTAACACCGCCAAATTTGCTTAAACCAGAAAGAACCTTTGATCTTCTGAGAGCCTTCACTAATGATCCAATTGCTCCAATGAGTATTTTGCCATCTATGGTGAATACCAAGACAAGAGATGTTATGCCTAAAAAGGATCTTCCAAGCTTCATCTCCTTCAATACATTGAGTCACCCATTTGGAGGCCAAGAGAATACTTTGGTGCTCAATAGAGGCAAGGCCTAAGCCCCCGTGTTCTTTACTTAAAGTGCAAGTATCCCAAGCTACTCGATGAAAAGCTTTGTGATCATCCTTATCCCCCCAAAGGAAATTCCTAAGAATGTTGTTAATGCAGTGAAAGGAAGATTTGGAAGGAGCCATAAAGGAAGAGTAATAGACATGAGTGGAGCTCAAAATATGATTTACTATGATAAATCTACCTGCAAGAGATAAGGGTTTAGAAGCCCATTTCAAAGCTTTATGTTTCACCTTTTCCACCACATTGTTCCATATGGTAGTGGGAGTAGCAAATAAAGCAATAGGGATGCCTAAGAGGGTGAAATTATTAGTAGGAGATAGCCACTTGATATCAAAATGATAAGTCCAAGGAGGCCTAGGAGAGAAGCTAGATCAGATGGCTTGCGTTTTGTTCTAATTGATCTTAGCTCTTGAGGCTCTACAGTAGATATCTATGCAGTGTAGTGTTAAAATTATTATGATCCTTAATCAAAGTGATAAAAGTATCATCTGCAAACTGGCTGTAAATAAGATCCTTTTCTTGTTGTGGAAGAGAGATACCTCTTAGCCACATAGATTCATTATGAGATCTAAGAACAGCTCCAAGAGCATTAGCAGCCAATATGAAAAGATAAGGGGCTAAAGGGCACCCCTGTCGAATTGATTTTTGAAGCTCAATGACCTTAGAGAAGGATCCGTTAATGCAAATGACTGAAGAGGCCTCTGACAAAACAAGATCGATATGTCTCTCAAAAACATTACCTAAGTTATGGTGTTTGACTATACTTTTTAAAAAGGACCAATCAAGCATGTCGTAAGCTTTAGCAAAATCAAGCTTAAGAAGAATGACGTTTTGATTAGTGGAAGAAGCCCAGTGCAAGCCCTCAATAGCAATAACAACATTGTCTAAAATATACTTGCCTTGAACAAAATTGGTTTGCTCCTTGCTTATAAGATGAGGAAGAAAAGTTTTAAGTTTATTAGCTATAGCTTTGGCAACTGTTTTATAGATAACATTTAAAAGAGTGATAGGGCGTGCCAATTACTTATGCTCATATGATCTCCTGACTTGGGGAGAAGCTTAATAATACTAGCATTAATTTTCTTACCAAAGGATTCTTCCCTAAGAACTTCCTTATACACACTATAAACAATGTCTTGAAGAGTAGGCTAGAATTTCTTGAAAAATTCTGTGGGAAGGCCATCCATACCAGGGGCTTTACCATCGTGGAGTTGTTGAAGAGCATTACCAAGATCCTGTTTGGAAGGAAGAGAAGCATCACCAAAGATGGAGCAATTAAAAGGAGTAATAGCTCCTAAGCAAGTATTAACTGCAATGGGGTCAATCGCCTTTTTTTGAAAAGTTCGAGAGTAGAACTCAAAGAAGGCCTATAAAATGTCATCCTTGGAGGTGAAGATATTATCTTTGACTTGAATAGCTGGAATTTTATGGGATGGGTTCCCCCCTTTGAGGAGACGAAAAAAGCCATTAGTAGCCTGGTCACCCATGCGGAGCCAAGAGAGACGAGCACGGAGGTGAGCACCTCTAACTTCTTAGTGATCCATTATACGTAGGTTCTCCTTGGCAAGTTTCAAATGACTAAAGTGAGCCTCAGTAGCTTCATTGTTATTAATGGTATTTTGAAGTAAGGAGATTTCCTTATGAAGGTTGGACTTGTGAGAACTTAGTTGTGAAGCCACCAATTTACCCGCATGTTTGGAAAACCGTTGGAGGCAAGTACAAGCATTAGTTCATGAATCAATCCAACCATCTTCACCAAGGGGTTTAGGATGCAAATTTCATATTTGCATCAATAGAGAGCAAAGGGAGTTACTATGAAGAAAGGCAGTATTAAAAATATAAAGATCGTTAGAAGAGTAGGAGTTCCCAGAGTGGGAAAGAGACCAATGAATAGGATAATGATCTGACAAAACCTAGGTATAATTTGCTTGGATAGGGGCACCGTTGGTAGAAGTAAAATGAATAAGGGGATTGGTAGATAGATAAACCTGATCCAACCAAGAAGAGATGTAGGAAGCACCATGTCTAGCGTTACTTCAAGTAAACCAGTTAGAAGTACTAGAAGAGGAATAGTTTTCATTAGCTTCTTGCAACTTTAATTGACATTTAAACGAGAGCCACTCAGAAAGCTCCCTGTTATCTAAACCACCTCTTTGCCCTCCAAATTTATCCTTTGGATGCTCAGTCATGTTGAAGTCCCCTAACAATAATCCATTTAGCTTTGGGTAAGTTGTGCCTGAGCCAATTCCACAAGAGCTTCCGATCAGTTGAGTGACAAGGAGCATAAATGGGGACAATCCCTAAGATCTCATTAGTGTACCATAATCGAACCCAACTACAATGCCCTAAATTATCACAACCGTGATCAAGAACAGACTCCTGCCACTTATTATGGAGAAAAATTATAGCCCCCCCTTTACCATGTTCATGGTGAGTAGAAACATAAGAACTATTGGGAAAAATTCTCTGGCAGCAAATTTGAAGATTGAATCTTTGGATTTTAACTTCTTGAAGACAAAAAATGTTAAAGGAATGTCTCCGAATATAATCTTGAACTATATATCGTCTACGAGGTTTTGAGAGGCCCCTAACATTCCATGAACAACACTTCATTGGGTTTGTGTAGAAGAAGGAGGATCCTTCTCAACCACCAAGGCCTTAAAATAATTCCTAGATTCAAAGTTGTTAACTAGAGGATGTCGAGCACTTATTCTTTTGTTAATGGACTGGCTAGCACTAGTCGATGAACGATGCCCTTTAGGGAAAGCACTAAAGATAAGGTTATCTCGTGTGACTGAGGCATAAGATTTCCAGGTAACACGCTCCCAGCCACTAGTAGCATCTTTTGGGGACCCTTCATGGTTAAGAGGAGTCTTAGTGGCATAAGTATCCTTGATTCTCATATCTTCCACGTCAAACACCTTAGAATCCGAAGAAGGAGGTTTAGTTGAGTGAACCTCGACAGTATCCTTGCCTATGTCAAAGCTTGGTAATTATTCTTACTTCAAATACGATTTATATATATATTAGATATTTAATAATATTATAATAAAAAAATTAACCAATTTATATATTGATGGGTGATTTTTACATGAAATGACAGCTTAAAATATGAATTTGCTTTAAAAAGCAAAAAAGCTGCTATGTAGATATGGGTAGATAAAAATTTAAGTTTTACATCTACAATACCTTGTTGTCCTTCCTCTAGATAATTGGCTGATGTGGCTTATAAAAAAAGCCAAGATGCAAGGAAAGGATATAACTTTTACCTTAAGCTAGGGTTATTATTTGAGACGACAAGTTTAGATTAAAATGCAAAATACCGGTTTTGAGTTTGCAAATATTTGGAATTATTTAGTGGACTCTAAACTTGTAGATATTCACATATATTTGTTGAAAAATAAATGAATATTATAAATGAATAATCTTTATTTGGCAATGCATTTATACTGCCAATATTTACCAAATTAGCCAATGTTCACTAAATTTTAAAATAGTGGTCATAAGACCACTTTTTTTTTTCAACATTTTTAACTTGGATGCTTTTCTATTACCTTGGCCTCTTGACTCCCATCAATAATGTCATTGTAATTATTTATTTATATCTTCATATTTTTGTTTATATCTTCATTATTTATTTATATCTTCATAATGTCATAATGTCATAATCTTCATAATGTCATAATGTCATTGTAATTATTTATTTATATCTTCATATCTTCATATTTTTGTTTATATCTTCATTATTTATTTATTTTAATTATCATGGTTTCGTGGGAGCAAATTTTTTTTTAGTTTGATGTTTCTTTAGCGAATTTGATTTTTCAAGTGCATTTGACATTTTTTCGCTAAATCTAATTCTTTTCAGCATATCTAATTTTTCTCTCTTTGATTTTTCTCCAATGGATCTAATTTTTCTAAAATCCCTCACTATTACCCTCCAATGTGGAAATTTTTATTAATTCTCAAAATGCAAATTTAAAAGCTTGTAAAAAATATTTATGACACCTTCTAATGATGTTGATGCAACTAAGACACTTGATACTTGATTTTTTTGTTTTGTTTTTGTTTTTGTTGTTGTTGTTGTTTTTTTGATGATGTATATAAGTCATTGGTTGTCAATCATTCATCATAATATGGGTTCATTCAAATTTGGGCTACTTACCTTGTAATTGAAGTTTCATTTTGCAGTTAAATGATGTGATGAAAAAATATGACATCTAGGTCCTTCATGCCAAGTATTACTCATTTCTTTCTACTTGTTGAGTTAAGCAATGCTTTGATGATTGATGAGTGGCGAGGTACCCCTACACTCAACCATACGAATACGAGCGTGCACGCGCGATCTGGTCGAACTCCGCAGACTAAATGGCTTAACACCACAAGAAACACTTGGGGTTAATCGTTCGTTGTCTTCCCAGGCTTGCTTGTAAGTGTCACGGTGTATGGTTAAGCAAGTCTGAGGTATGTGATTTTTTTGGTATTTTCAGTTTTATCGCCTAAGCTATAGGAGGAAGGGTTGAGAAACTAGCTAACTCTAACTAATGTCCTAAGTCTAAATTAACTAACGTCAGCATCCGTTCCCACTTACCGGACACACCCTGAACTATGCAACTGTGGCTTACCAAACGCTAATCGTTACTGGGATCACCACACGTAATGCAAGTGCTCGAAGTGGTCGTACTGAGGCACCTATTTAGCTTAAGTGTGATAAGCAGCCGATTCCTTAGCTAGCCGTACACATCAGTGGGTGCTCGTAACTAAGTCATACTTATCACACGTTCTAGCC
>MNCI01010107.1:175079-218042 GCA_015680685.1 Gnetum montanum | reverse complement strand
TCTAACGGTTTAGTAGCATCGATGAAAAATATCTCTGTGCAGTTAGCCTGGTATGCTCCCGTGTCCCTGTTACCTCATCAATCGGGCTGGTACGCGATGCCGAATGCATCGGCCTTGCTCATGGCAACTGCTGAAGGTATACTGCCTGAATTTCAAACTGATTCTTTTGGGAGGAAGAAGCCCTTTTTTGGTGGTAATCGCTGGTTATTTTCCCTTCTGTTCTCTGTGAGACAGAACCTCAAAAATAAAAAACGTAGATTTTAATTCGGGTTTTTGCATTCTGCACAGTTTCTGGCTCCCGCGTGGCGTTGTCACTGGATTTTCTGCGCCCTGTAACTCCTTCAAACAACAAAAATATTAATGTGCTGGTGCTATTGTCGTCACTTGATTGAATGCAGGGTACAGGCGCTGGTGCTTGCTGTCTGTTGCTGATTTTCTGCCTGCGCACAGTCCTTTTTGCTGCCGTTCGCAGGCATCTGAGGCGCCTAAACCCCAATAAGCCCTCTTTCAAGAAATCTACGCACAGTATCCCCCAGCCAGATGTGCTTGATCCGCGCAACGCGCGCCAGATTTAGCCACGGACAAAGCCCTGGCTGCGCGCGCAACAACGGTCGCTCTCTGTCTTCTTCTGTTGCCGCTATTTCATCCGCCAGTCGCTGATCTTTCTATTGAAGTTATTTGCTGAATTAACCACAATTTTCCTACAAATTTTCGAGCAAAACAGGGCTGTGATTCTCTGAAAATTAGGGCCGCGATTTTGCAAGCGACCATAAACGGCCCTAATGTGCCGCAACTGCTCCCAATGATCGTCTTCGGTTGTTGTGGATGTGTTCTTACGCTCTTTCGTTGCTACTGCCATCACCGTTTTTTTGTGCGCATCTATCGCAATGCATCAGCCTCACGATTTTCAGTACCTATGACTGCGTAACAGTGTTTTAATTTATTTTTTTCATTTTTCCTTCTCCTAAAGTCGATGGTATGCACGTTGAACAAGACCCTCCATATCTTTGGGAGTGTGAACCAATTAGCAAAGTTTGTCTTAATCAACATGGTAGACTTCAAGGTGAAAAATAAAACTCAACAATCTCTTTTAAATGTTTCAAAAATCACCATAACCTTGTAAAGCCTGTTCCATGGAATGGCCAAATGTGCCAACACAATGTTTGTTACAATAATTATGCAATGTATTCCTTCATCAACATATACGAAATATATGAACTTTTATTTTAACCAATTTATGTTTACCAGTATATATTATTTGGAATGCAAATAGTGATGATAACTTAAAAAATAAAAAAATTATTAAATTTTACTCATAGCCTACAAAATTGCTACACAAGAGAACTTACGGGTTTAATGTTTTTTGCATTATCTAGAGTCAAGACCATTGATTCTTTAAATATTCATCCTCCTTTTCATGTGCAAAGATATAGAAAGATTTCAAATGCTAAACATCTCCAATGTAGAATTGCACAAGAAGTTTATTTTGCTCAGTTGGAATGCAAATAGTGATGATAACTTTAAAAATAAAAAAAATAATTAAATTCTACTCATAGCCCATGAAACCACTCCACTAGCTTATATATATATATATATATATATATTCGCTGAGATAATTTTTTTAAAAAATGATGTAACTGAAGCCCAACTACTGAACGAGGTAACAAGATAACTAAAAACATGTCACTCACCCCTCATCTATTTCTCTACCACTTACCTAATTTAGTTTTACCCTCTTGGTCAAGTTTGCTCTTTCCTTATTTTTTCATGGAATTTTTGAGCATTATTTATGCAAGAGATTTATTTCTCAAAAACACCATGAATAAACAAAGAAAGAGCAAACTTGATCGAGAAGGTAAAACTAAATTGGGTAAGTGGTAGAGAAATAGAGGGGTGAGTGATTTTGTTTTTAGTTATCTTGTTACCTCGTCCAGTAGTTGGGCTTCGTTAACATCATTTTTTAAAAATCATCTTGGCCAACATATATATATATATATATATAAGCTAGTTTTTCCTTTGCAACATAGTAGCAATAACATATTCCAAAAGAAAAGAACTTGTGAAACCAATCATTTTCTACATGATAAATCCTAATGTAATTCAATCTTATCTTTCTTTTCTACATCTAAATGAACTAGTTGTGCATAATTTTTTCATCATAGATTTTCTATCAAACTATTTTTTATTTTTTATTTTTATTTTTTGCATAAATTTGACATTTTAGATTTATCAAACCAGTTGTGCATCAATGTTGCATATCAGATTATTTGTCAAACTAGTTTGTTGATAAATTTTGCATTGTAGATTATCTATAAAACCTATTTTTTCATAAATTTTTCATTTTAAATTTTCTATAGAACATGTATTTGCACAAAGTTTTAATTGAAGTTGTTCATTTTTATTTTATTTTATTAACTTTATGATTATTTATTATGTGCACTACTTTATACTCTAACATGCATTATTGAAAGTAGTTATTTGAATTAATGCTACAAAGATGATGGATTTCTATTCCACTTTAACATCTTTTTACTTAATATTAGATCTTGTAATTATTTTGATTGCTATTTTCACAATTTTGCAATTACTTTCAATTGCAAAAATTCATCATTAATGTGATACTATGCACTACTTTTGCATAGTAGATTGTCCATCAAACCATTTTTTGCCCATGTTAATTTTCATTTTATTTTTTCAATTTGTATAATATTTTAGAATTTAAGAATTATACTAGTTTATTTTATGCATAATTTCTCCTTAAATCACTATAGAAAAAAAAAATTTGCACATTATTTTTATACAACCTAGTTTCGTCAATTATAGCATGCTTGATACTTCCTCATGATTATCTAATATTATTTTGTTATTCTCATTTTGAAATGGAAAATAGAAATTTGGTATCCCAAATGAAACTTTCATGTCCAAGGAGTTTTGTATTTACTGTCTCTATATCCAGTACTCTTAAATAAATATGTTCTTCATAAAATGTAATAAAATTGAAACATTCATACTGTGTTAGTTTAGAATTAGTACTATCTAAATCTAATTGCATTGTCAAATTGACATGCTCTTCTAACAATATAATGAATTATAAGCTTTAATGGTTAATAATTTTAAAGATTATAGAACATATTTCTATTTTGAACTAGAAAATATACATGGACCATCACAAATAAAATGTTCATCTTTGAATTTCAAGGTTTCTATATCTAATATGCTCCTCAAATAGATACATGCATCTATTCAAATGAAACTTACATGTCTATGTAAGTTTGGACTTGAAGATTTTTTTATATAATACTCTCCTCAATTAAAAATAATCTTTACAACATGTAATAAAATAAAAACATGCAAAGTCATTTAGGTTTGGAATTGATGGTCTCTAATTCCAATTACTTGTTATATAGACATACTCCTATAAAACTAAAATGAAATTATAGGGTTTCATACTTTAAAAAGTTTTATGATTATAGAATATATTTCTATATTGTTCCTATTTTGAACTAGAAAATATACATGGAACATTCCAAATAAAGTGTGCATATCTGTGTAGGTTTGGATTTCATAGTCTTTATATACAATACACTCCTTAAATGAACACATGCTTTCCAAAATGCAATGAAACTATTTGTTTATGTACTCAATGCCTCTTCAAGATGATAAATATTGTCTTTGTTCATTTCTCTTTTGAATTGAAAGTATAGTTAAAGAACCCATTATAAAACATGCACACTCATGCAAGTTTGAATTTTGTGATTTCTATATTTAATCTTGTTCTCAAATAGACACAAGTCATGTAAGATACAACGCATTTATTCATTCTCATAGTTTATTCCTTTTCACAACTATAGTTCATTTTACATTTGGAGCTATTTAAACTTAATAATACATTTGGATCATCTTTTTTACCCTCTATTAAAATTATAAATTAGATCATTACAAACTAAACTTACATAGATGTATTATTCAAGTGATGATGGTACAGTTACACCTTTTAAAAAATCTTAGATAGTCTATCCCAAGCATGTTTATTTAGCTTCATCTATTATAGCATCTAGTCTTAATCATGTTCCTACCATTCATAATCCTACATGTCTATGAATATTTGATTATTCTCATTTGCTTTGTGGCTTGAGTGCTCTATTGGTTTTGTTCATGGGTGGTGTATAATCTTGAAGAATTGACTTCCACAATTAGAATTTCATGGATTCAAAGAATCCTTGCATCTTTGCCTTCTAATATGCAAAGTCAAATGCATTCAAAATTAGTAGCTTGGTGTAAGAGATTCCCTTTCAGTCTTGGATTGTCAAGCACGAACTTGAGAGTATCGAGCTCTAATACCAATTAAAAATTGAGAACTTAAAAGGGGGGTTGAATAAGTTCCCTAATAAAAATTATTGCAGCCACCAAAATCAAACATAATTTTTTACATGATTTCCCAACTTGGGTAGGACTACACTTGAAGGGTACAATTTGTGCATGCCTCTAGACTTTGTTGCTTGAAAAATGCCATTTGCAAGGCACAATAAAATTTACAAGATTTGAGCTCTATGTTGGAATGTTTCATTGCTATGAAACCACTCAAACCCACAAGGTTTCAACAACCTCAAAATGCCATTTAAAGAATCCCAAAACCTTTACAAATGTGAGCTCTACTCTAGAGTTTTTATCACCACAAGATCACTACCCTAAAAGGTCTTTATGAGTGCAATGAAGATGTCTTTCCACAAGAAGCACATCAATCCTATAGGGCTATAAAGAAAGAAAGAAAAAGATCAAGAAAAGAGTGTAACTCAATTTACAACTCCCTTGTGCTTGAGGCTCAATAAAATCAATACAAATAAATGATGATACAATGAAGAACAATGACAAATTCTCTTGAATAGCTAATAATGAATTTTTCAATGAATAATGGTTACTAAATTCCTAAGAAATTCACTTTGTCTTATACCCTTAAAGTTTTCAAAAACTCCTGAGAATTCATGTAATGGCTATCAAATGACTAGTATAGATGTCTACTTCAAGGATGAGACATCTATCTAAGAACACCTTTAATGCTGGAGAGATGTCTACCTAGAGATGTAAACATATGCCTATAGATGTTTATCTTCCAAGATAGATGTCTGCTATTTTTTATAGGCATCTACTTTGTTGAAGAATTCCTATATTTTTTGAATTCCTTGGTCATTTTGACATGTCAGTAGTCTTTGGAACATTTTCATTTGGCTTGTAGACTTTGTTTCCATCCATGTTATCATCTAATCTTCTTTAGTATTCATTTCATTATTTTAGCTCTTGTTCTTAAAGTTTTTGGTTCTATGAGCTTATGATTAGAAGTATTGGATCTTCATGTGAAGTCCTTGCACATTCTATTCCTTCGTGATTTTGTAAAAATTCAAACACATACACACACATTCTACATTTTTCTTTTTCTCTAAGGGTTTGACATACCAAAAGGTAAACAATTACTTTGTTGATAAGGTAGTTATTATTTTGTCAATTTTAGGTTCAATGCATATACCCTGAATTTTTGTAAATGTAACACTATAGGACAACATCCTTTTGAGATGTTTGATGAGATGCGATATGCACAAGCTACGATATCGCGTACGCAATATCGTGGCCGCTGCGATATCGCATCCCCTGCGATATTGCGTACGCGATATCGCGTCCATCCCTACGATATCGCATACGCGATATCGCGGTCCGCTGCCATATCTATAAATAAGAGGCGACACTCCCTTCATTTTCCAATCCTGGCTAGAAGTAGCGAAGCTCTGGCAGTTTGAACACTCCAGAGTTAGATTAATTTCCCATGTGCCCGCAGTAGGAGTCCTAGAGTGAACGGCTCTTTATTCGAGCAACTTTGTAACCTAAACACAAGTTGTGTACGACAATAAAGACGAACTTGATTGGATAAACCTTGTAGTACATGGTTTTATTTCGTTGTTATTTATTGCTTTCCTAGCGTGCATGAGTACGACTTGATTACGAGCATCTACGGATGTGTACGGCTAATCAAGAAATCGGCTGCTCGTCGTAACGTGTGAGTATGACTTGATTACGAGCATTGTGACTACTTGGTAACCCAGTAGCGTATTCCAGGATCTGCGCTTGGTAATCCTAGTAGTAGTCCAATGTGTACGGGTGGTCAACGAATCGACTACTCATCGCTAGGCTAGAACGTGTGATAAGTACGACTTGGCTACAAGCACCCAGGAGTGTGTACGACTAGCCAAGGAATCGGTTTCTTATCACACTTAGGCTAAATAGGTGCCTCAGTACGACCACTTCGAGCACTTGCGTTACATGTGGTGATCCCAGTAACGATTAGCATTTGGTAGCCATAGTTGCATAGTTTAGGGTATGTTCGATAAGTGGGAACGGATGCTGATGCTAGTTAATTTAGACTTAGGACATTAGTTAGAGTTAGTTAGTTTCTCAACCCTTTCCCTCATAGCTTAGGAGATAAACTGAAAAATACCAAAAAAATCATATACCTAAGACTTGTTTAACCATACACCGTGACACATACAAGCAAGCCTGGGAAGGCAACGAACGATTAACCCCAAGTTTTTCTTGTGGTGTTAAGGCATTTAGTCTGCGGAGTTCAACCTGATCGCACGTACACACTTGTATTCGTATGGTTGAGTGTAGGGGTACCTCGCCACTCATCAATGTTCATATTGAAAAATGACATATTTTTCATCATCTATTTTTACATTTGCAACCTCATCAACTATTGTAATCTTATCTTTTTGCTAATAATGATCTCTACCTATATCCTTTTGTCTTCTTCTATCTCTACTACTTTCCTACTTTGTCTTCTTCTTCACTATCTTAAGAGAAATTTGGAATTTCTCATCTAAGAAGTTCCATATTATATCCATCTTTATTGATATTTTAGTGACAAATTTTTGAATCAGCAAGGTTTTCCTTTGTACCACTTCATCTAGTGGTGCTTCCTCCGATGAATCATAGAAATGCACATTCCTTTTATAAATAGAGAGGTCCTTGTTATACTTCTTTATACTTTCTCTCTTTTATAGCTCTTCTTATTTCTTGGTTACTTGATTAATTATCCTTTGAATTTAATAGGCTCTCATATCTAATAGTTTTCCTAAGGTATAAACCCTAAGGGTATATTTGGCCTTACTTTGGAGCCCATCTATAATGTGCTGAAGCTACTTCCTTTAAGAAAATTCATGGCCTAGGCATCAATGTAAGAGGGAATCAGTTCAAGGCTATATCCAAGGATTTATGATTTTCTTACTTTCACCCTTAGATTTGTTTCTTTAAGTTGAACACTCAAGAGTATGTTTGATACTTGTCACTAAATAGCTCTAGAATTGTACTCCACCTACAAATGGACTCTAGTTCTAAAGACTAGTACTAGATTTTTTCTTTCTTGATAAATATCCTTGGGAAAATTTTTAACTTCTACCACTTTTTCTCAATGTTCTCTAAGACACAGGCATCATAGAAAGCTTGCAAATGATGTTGTGGATTAGCATTATATCCCCCCTTCAAATTTGAGGATATTGTTCATATCCAACCTTTTGATCTTGTTATCCCTTTGATGCCTAGTGGGGATTCAAACCGCTTTTAAAAAATTTAGCATATTTTTGGTGGCTAGCAATTGTATATCATAATCATCATGTTCATGTCAATACCTATCATGGCCATTCCTTTTATGATGAGACTTGTTGTGACTCCTCTCCTAGTGATGCTTATCTTCCTCTCATGATTGTCTACACTCCCAGTTCCTATCATCCTAATGAGATTTTCTATTATCTTCATCTTGATCCTAATCCCTTCTCCTCCTATCTTGATCATGGCTTATCTTATTATAGTTTGATGATGATGAGGATGATGAAGGTGGAGGCCTAGGAAAATGGTGCTAACTAGTCCTTCTCCTATGGACCTTTGCTTGTTCCTTCTCCTTGTTGATGTCCTTCTTCTTTTCTTTGGACAAATGACTAGGAGATTTATCCTTTAATGTTTTTTGGACCTTGGACTCCATCTTCCTCTCATCAAATTTCTTCAACGTTAATTGTAATCATTAGTGAAGTATTTCATCCTCAACAAAAGGAGAAGAATCCATGTACTAATATAGCCTTTAGAAGAAATCATTGCCCTCTTTCTATGATTACAGAAATAATGGTATCAGGATTTTTTTGCCCTTGGAAGCTTTAGTGTGTCTCCATGCATTTGTCTTTCATGAGTTAGGCTTTAGTAAGTTGATAGTCTATGGAGGCTTAATCTTTTGTCTCATACTTTGGCCTTGTTACTTCAATGCCTAACCTCATGAGTTGAACCATAAGCATGATGGGAATGGATTGATCAAAAGGTAACACAATGTTGCCTTCCATATCCCTCCAATGTAACTACTTATCTTGACGAGGGATGAAGGTGAAATATGGATAATAGGAATTAGGATGGGCATATACTACCCTTAGCTATTGAGGCTTCTCACTGATAGCCTTTTTACTCCTCTCCTAGTACTTATTATAATCGTCAACATGTGATGAAGATCCATTCTTGCAAGAAGAAGTGATCTTAGTACTATTTAGAAAGTGTGCCTTGAGCTAATTGTATTACTATTATTATTATTTTGTATGAAATATGTCTCATTATGTTTTCCTTACAATGATTTTATATGAATTTACTCTTTAGTAATATTTAATGCACTTAGTTAAACTAGATCCTTAGCAATGGTGCCAATGATGAGTCGTAGGTAGGCCCTACACCTGACCATATGAATCACAAGTGATCTGATCAAATTTTGTGTTCTTAGTTACCTAAGTTGTTGATGTTTCTAAATAGTGAATTATATAATTACAAGTTGTTGCCTTCTTAATCTACACTTGTGCTTAACTGTGTGTATGGTTAAGTGTGGTTGAGGTATAAGATGTTCATTTTTATATTTATTTTATTGTATTTTTCTCCTAATTGCTTAGTGATGAAATAAAGATTTAATGATTAAACTAATTAACTAATTAACTGCTTCATTAATTAACTATCCTAATGTGGGGTGTCTATTCCCATTTATTATATACATCTTAAACTAATATTGGCATCAGTGGATTACCAAGTATATACTAATGGGAATTGGGATTATCAACTAAGTTATGCTTAATGATCATACTTATGTAGTTTAAGAATGATAACATTAATTACTTAAAAATATATATGTAAATTGCATGTAAAATAAAGTGTTGAAAAGTAAAAGGAAAATAGTCTAAGTGCTATAATGGATATAGGAAATCTCTATTTTGTTATCATTCATGTCAATGTCTTTAGGTACATGTGCACTAAAATAAAATTTTGTACAATCTCATAAATCCATGCTATAGGCACTTAGAGAGAAAATATTCTAACTCTCAAAGGAAGAAACTACAAGAATTCACCCAGGACTAAGAATAAAAGGTACATAAATATGAGGGATGCGTGCATTTATATAGGCAATAAATGCATTAGCATTGATGTACCTAGTTCAACGCATCCTAACATGTATTACCGGGGATATGTTGAAGAGGCTACGTCAATGGGCCTGTATCAATGTATCATGTATTATTGACTATTCATCACTTTTGAAAAGAGGAAGAATAAATTCTAAAGATAAAAATACTAATAAGAAAATTTTCTAACATAGTTGCATTTTTATGTACTTCTACATTACTTGTAGGCTTTCAAATTGAAACATTAGAGATATAAAATCTATCAAGTTAACAATTATATCATTTCCTTATCGAAAATTATACCAAGTATAATGCTTCTCATTTGAATGATGTGAAAATAAAGAGCTAACATCATAAAGGAAATATTTTTCTTTAAAATTACATCATTCTTTTTCTTTCTTAAGAAGGCATATTAGTGGAAAGACCAACATGTTTATCTAAATGATTTTAAATCATATTAAAATCACCTCCAATGATCCAAGGAACTTTAGGTAGTGATAAAAGATTTTTCTAAATCTCTAATCAATTTCTTAAATTATTAGGAGCATAAATATTATAGAGCTCAAATGTTTCTTTTCCACTATAACAAGTAATCCAAGTAGCTCTTCCAAGATTACCAAAGCCAAAATTCATCCAATTTAATTTTTATTAACTAGAATAGTTAGAAACTAAAAACTAGAAATTTTTATTACATTTAGGAAATTAAAAGGCATTTTTTCAATGGTTACAAAGCTTCAACATGTTTTTGAAGAAACTTGAAAATATCATTGATAGTGTAGGAAAACCTCTTTTGATTTCCTTTACCTATATTTATGTGTTGCAGGTTTCAAACATAAGAAAATTTCTTAGTAGATATGAAGATGTCTTGGTTGAGAGCTGTTGTTGACAGAAGATGTCTTGGAGCTAGAGGAGATGTCTTGTTGAATTTTTTGTCTTACCAAGAAAGACATTTTGCAAGAGAGAAGACATTTTGTGTAAGACATGTCATACTAGGAGGAGACATCTTGTCCAAAAATAACATCTTGTCCACATAAAAGATGTTTCTCCTACAAGTTGAGTTTTGATAGGGGATGTCTTTCCAAAGCCAAAGAAGACCTATATAGCTAGGAAAACTTCCATAATTACCCATCCCAATTCAGAAAATGACTAGGTTAAATTGGTGAAGGATGGAAATAGCTAGAGATAAGGTGAGAAGATCATAGAAACAACTAAGGAACCTCAAGTGGAGTTGAGGGAAGGTTTCTAGATTTCTTATCTCCTTGTTGTTCATAAATATTATTGTAATTCACAATTTTTGATACCATGTATAACTTAGTATGAGAAGGTATGAGAGTACATTGAGTAAGTACATTTGGTGATTATAGCTCCAAGGTCAATTATGTGGTGTGTTGGTTTCTATGTTTTATTCTTTTGTGTCTTAGTTGTGAGTCAAGATCTTAGTTCTAAGCTATGGGAGAGATTTTCTATTAGTTGTGTCTTACAAGGAGAATTGTCATTGAGTGGTTGTAGAGCCTCATGCTTTACAATATCATTTTGAGTGTTAAATATTTAGGATGCTTGAGGGTTTTCAGAACCTTATTGCAGTCTTCTAATTGAATAATTAAAGATAGCTACTTTTCTTGTTTTCTACCAAATTCATTATCTTTTCATAATATTTGGATTTAATAATTGAATATGATTAATTATTGGAGTGAACTTTCTTTAGCCTTATTGATATTAGAGCTTTGTGTTAATTGTAGTTATGTTTATTGTTTCTTGAAATTGGTTGATAATTCCTTTGTAGAGGAAAAACCAAGGGAGTTGGAGACTCCTATGTACAATCTTGAAGCTTTAATCTTCAATAAGATTGGATAGTTACATGTAGAATATCAAGTTGAACCAAAGATGGATGGGATGAGTCATGAATAGATAAGTATGAACTTTATCTTGTTGATGATAGTAATACCCAATATGTTGAATTTAGTAGAATGGATGCTAGTTTTTCACTTTAGCTTGGTAGTGGTCTATTCCATTGTGATGATGAGCATCATGATCATTATGATGATTGTGATGATGAGCATCATGATCATTATGATGATTGTGATGAAGTTCTAAGTTATGTTGTGCAAGATGGAAGTAATGTAAATTTTAATACCATTGTTGGTAACAACAAGCCTAATAATGATAATTTGTTTAATGATTATAGCTATAGTAGTAGTCATGATAAGAAGGACATTATTGATGTTGATGTGAACATTAATATTAATGCATTGGATTACACTAGGAAAAGTCCATTTGAGGTGAATTATGGACTTTTCCCAAAGATGGTGGACACCTTAAAGAGCTTTGATGATGAAGCTTAACTTAGTACTGAATTTTCAAAAGATGAAGGATCTCTATGTACAAGTTAAATCAAATTTTGAGAAAAAGGCTAAAGAGAGAGTTTGCAAGAGGAATGAGGGTAAACCAAACCAAGTTTTGATGTTGGTAACTTGGTTTGGGTTCACTTGAAGAAGAAATGATTGAGAGGTGTTAACTCCTCCAAATTGAAAGCTAAGACGATGGGGCCTTTCAAAATCAAGGCTAAGATCAATGATAATGTTTTTGCGATTGATTTACTAATTAATGTTGGTATGTTTGTTATGCTTATTGTTTCAGATCTTATTGACTATCATGGACCAGATGATGAGGAGACCATATAGGATAGCATAGATGAATTAAAGGGGGTTATTGATTAGTCCAAGCCTTCAATGCAAATAAAGAAAATTGTACTCAAGTAAAGGAAAGCTTCTAGTACTTGAGGACTCAAGAGGCATGAATATTTGATCCATTATGAGTATTAGTCTATGGATGATGCTGTATGAATTAATGAGACCAAACTTCATGAGTGGGGGATCACTTCAACCTCTACTTGCTTGTCTACCTAAGTTTACTTTTTGAAGGTTTCTAGATTTCTTGTCTCCTTGTTATTCATAAATGTTGATCTAATTCACAATTTTTGATATTATGAGTGGGAAAGAAAGCTCTTGAGTATGGAGAGCTTAGCAAGGGAGGTTGTGAGAGTAGATTGAGTGAGTGCAATTGGTGATTACAACTCCAAGGTCAATTGTGTAGTGTATTGGCCTGTGTGTTCTATTCTCTTGTGTCTTACTTATGAGTTGAGATCTTAGTCCTAGGTTGTGGGAGAGATTTTCTATTGGTTTTTTCTTACATTGAGAATAGCCATTAAATGGGTAAAGAGCCTCATTCTCTATAATATTGTTTGAGTGTAAAATGTTTTAATTGTTTAAGGGTTTTGGGAATCCTATTGTAATCTTCTAATTGAATAATTGAAGATACTTAGTTTTCTTATTTTTATAGCAAATTAATTATCTTTTTATAATATCTAGATTTAGTAGTTGGAGGTGATTAATTATTAGAGTAAATCTACTCCAATTGATGTAATGTTTCAAGAAGATAATTTGAAACAAAATAATCAACAAATTATAATTAATATTATAATTTATTCAAATGTGAGCTAAAGATGGGTAGAATAAAAATATATTTTCTTTATCTTCTATGCCTTGTTTGCATAGCCTACAAATATGCTCCTCTCTTGGTAAATTAATCCACTAACTTGTCTCAATAAGGAGATGATGAGAGCTTATTCTTGCTCTAGTAATTTGAGTCCTTAAATCAATAGGAATAGCTAAGAATAGATAATTTTTAGTACTAGATAACAAACCTTCTCTAACAAAATATAACCAAAAATGCTTTTTCCTTGATGTGTTCAACCAAACTTTAGGCAAGAATTTTTCTTTTAGAGTCTTCTAGAAAAGCCTTTTCTTTAAAGGAAGATCCTCTATTACAATATTATATGACTAAATCCATAATTTTCCTTGATGCAACTATCCATTTTCTTATGTAGCATTCATTATCTCCTTACCATAATTGACTTCCTCTATGTGACTTAACTTCTAAGTAATAAACTGAAAAAGGGCTTCAACTTCAAGAAGAAGCAAATCTACTTCTAAAAGTAAGATATCATGAGAAGTCTATATTTTTACTTAAAATTCATATATAAAAAATTATTTTTGAACATGCTCTAATTTTTTCCAATTATATGTGAAAAGAAAAGATCCTATGCAATGCATCCATATAATAATATAGGTTGGACAAGACTTTTAAAAAGTTTCCTTTTGATCTCCCATGCCAAAATTTATTTTCTATTACAATTATTTCTTAGAGAAAATAGAGCTTGCATGTCACTTGAAACCCTTTAAACAATAAGAATATTACAACTATAATTACTAGTAAAATCAACTCCCAAATATTTTTATGATTCACATATATCAAATCTTTCTTCTTAAAGAAAAAAATTGTAGTTTTTATTTCTACTACCACAAACTAGAATTCTAGTCTTCTCAATATTAACTTTCATACTAGAATAGGTGCAATAGTCATGAAGAACTTGAAGCATAATTTAATCATGTAGCTAATTTTGCAATCAAGTCATTTTCGAAGAGAAGCATGTTTAGAAATTATCCATTCACTAATATAGCATGATTAAATGCATCAAATTCATCCTTAGATATACCAAAAAGAATAGGAGACAAAACATAACCTTATTCAACTCTAACTAAGTTGTTGGTAATTACTCCTTCTCCAATAAAATGATCTTCAATAAGAATGTTAACCATCTCATTGATTCTTTTAGCAATAGAAAGGAGATCTCTTGGAATGTTAATGCTATGAAACTACTTTTAAAGTTTATCTCAAGCAAAAAAATCATAAAAATAGATAAAAGTTGGATCATTGGATCTTTTTCCTTTCTCCACATAATAACACAAAGTTATTAGATGGTCTATAGTAGCATGATTCCTCCTCAAGTCTACTTGTGACTAAGTATGAAGACCTTGCATTTCTACCCATGAACTAATTTTATTCTCCAAAATAATGCCTAAAATCTAAGTGAAAATTGAATTGACTGTAATTAATTGGTAATTATTCAAATCTATCCTATCTTCTTTTCTTGAAAAGTAAGACTACTTGAATAGAACATCAAGAGTGATCCAAATCATGTTGAATCCCTTTATTAAGAATATTTCAAGTTTCTTTCCTTACCAATGCACCATTTATTTAAGAAGCTCTGCATATAATCTATTAGAGGAGTTTTATTATCTAGTATTCACAACTATTTATTCTCTACTTTCAACACCTTCTTTATTAACTTCATGAGTAGAAGAAAAAATATTGCAATTTTCTAAAATGCATTTACTAAAAAAATTAATATCATGTACTAAAATCTTAATCTCTTGTAAGAAAAAAATTTGGAGATAAATGTTAGTTTGAAAGAAACTCATTGATAAATTTTACTCAAGACTATCACATCTGTATTCCCAAATGATGTTGCTGCGTAATGAAGATGGCATCTCTTCATAACAAGTGTTATTATTATCTTAACAAGACCTAAAAGGGTGGTTGTGATTAAGATCCAAGGGACATGTTGTAATAATAGAGGTGTCTCATAAGGTAATCTTTGGGGGTTTAACCTAAGGCATTTATACCCAAGGTTAGAGGTCCTGCCAAGCATGGAGTGTTGGAGCCAATATAGGCAAGTCATGGAAGCCAAGTGAAGTGGGACAAGAAATGGACTAGCCATCCCTTCTGGTTGGGTTATAGGCCTAATTGTGGTGGAAATTCTAAATTTCCTCTAAGGAATAGATGCCAAAGAAAGAAAATCCCAAGGAACACTCTCAAAGCATGATCTGGATATGCTATTCCATATCAATAGAGCATTCTTTTCTCTCTCTTTTTAAATTTTCCCTATTATTTCCTTTATACATAATGTTGAATATCACATATATTTCGCATTAGGTATATTTTCTTTGTATGCATAATGTCTAATATATTGTATATTTGACCTTTGACATGACATCCATGGACAAGATGTCACAATTGGTATTAGAGCAAACTACAATCGAAGGGCCATTTAGAATCTTGGGCTGACTACAACATGAACTTGATGATGAACCTTGAAGCCACAACAAAGGGAAAGCCATTATTGATCACCAAATGCACCATATTTCTATGATGAGTTAGAATATACCTTTTCATTGATTTCACAAAGAATACAAAATTCTTTCATGGATATCATTAACCAATGAAGATCTAATCACACCTTGTTAAAATTCATCAATTGCAAGATATGTCAGTAAGATAAAGATACATCGATTCAGGTAACTCTTACCCATATTAATATTATCAATGTTAATAAATTAATTAAGGTCATTGTTAAAATTCTCTTGAAAAGTTAGTACGATGACCTAAATTAATTTGTTTTGTTGAAACTCATTATCTGAGTAATTTAGAAATTTTCAAGTTAACATATGTCAACCTAGAAATGTCAATTCAACAAAATAGGCTAGTTTGGTCCTTTTAATTTTTAAAAAATAAACTTTATTTTTGAAACCTAAGACCATGTCCAATACATAGTACTTGTCGAGATGCTTCCAACAATACAAATTTCATCTTGATCAGACTTACGGTTTGGGAGATATTGATGTTTAAAGTTACTCATTATACATGCATTAAAATAATATTAAATTATTAAAATAATTAATTTATTATTTGAAAAAAAAATCAAAATTTTAGGGTCAAGAATCAACCCAAAATCTTCATTTACCCATACCAAACCTCCACATTTTCATTGGCCAAATCATCATGTCAATCGCCGAGGCAAGGTAAAATAAAATAATAATAATAAGTAAAAAAAATTAAAAAAATTTTAAGTAGGAGGTCATGGGTTGGACCCCAAGCCCCAACTTAATTTTATATAAAAAATAAAAAAATAAAAAAATAAACTTGCAAAGCTACAACTAGCCTTCTTGGTGGCCACAATCAACTTTGCTACCAACTGCAACCAGCCATGCTACTAGCTGTGGCCAAGTCCTACTATTAGCCATGGCCAAGTCCTACTACTAGCCATAGCCATCAACAATTACGGGTCAGCCCCAAGGGTAGCCACGTATCATGCATTACCTATTTGGCCACTCTTCTAGTAATCTGCAACCACTACCACATGTGCCAGACACCGCCTACCACCTCTGTGTTGCCCTTGCTCTGGCCATGTGCCACGATGCTCCATTGCTTGCTCTACCTAGTCATTCTCTACTACTATGCACCACCTATCACATAGTTACCACCATGCTTGGAAATCCTCTCTCACTTTTTTCCGCTACCTCAAACCCTAACCCTAGTAAGGTTGGGATGAGTAGAGTTGTAGCCTATGTTGTGCATCCTTCAACTAAGCAATCCTTCCACCACGTCCTCTCATCATCCTCATTGTGTTTTTTGTAGCTATCATTAACTACACTGCTACTACCCATTTTCACCATGGATCATCACTTCTTATGTTGTTGAGCATCACCTCCCATGTTATGAATCATTGCCTCCCATGCCACCGATCATCACTTCTCGCATTGTCAATCATTGCCTTCCATGTTGTGGATCATTGCCCCCCATGTTGCTAAAGATCACATTCCATGTCATGGATCATCATTTCCAATGTCATGAATCATTTCCTTCCATGTCATCGATCATTACCTCCTACATCACCAATCATTGCCTCCCATGTCATCAATCATCACCTCTTTCGATGCCTTCTAGCATCCCCAATCATCGCCTTTGCCAAGAAAAAAACAAAAATAAAATCCTTCTATAGGGCTCATGTGCCAATAGAGGCTATGAAGCCCTAAAAATGACCACATGAGCCCAATAATGAGCCACATGAGCCCAATAATGAGCCACATGAGCCCAATAATAGGCCATGTGGGCCCTAAACAAGGCTATGCAAACCCTAAACATGGCTACGCAGACCCTAAAAAGGGCTACACAAGCCTAGTAAAGGGCCACATGGGCCTTAGGGAAGGCCACACTAGCCCAATGGAGGGCTTTTTAGACCTTTAAATGAGCCACATAGGCCCTAGGGAGGCCTTAAAAATGATCATGCTGCCCACCATGTGCCAACCTCTCACCACCGTGGCTATGCACATCATCTTGCCACCTTGTTGCTTAGCTACTATGCCTGTCACTACCATGACCAGCCACCAACACCGTCCAATATCCAATTAGCACACCACCATGACTGGTGTTGCCATTAGTATGAAATGACAATTTTTTTGTGACATGATGGAAAATTTTGAATTGCCATCAACCAACGAAAAAATTGAAATTTTCATTACTTAATGGAAAATTCAAAATTCCATTGTCAAACAATTAATTTAAATCAACAACATGCAAAATTAGTTTTAAAAATTTGAATTTCATGCATTGTTAGAAATAGAGATAAAAATTCTATAATTAAGTGCGCTCATTCTAAAGTAAAACTAAGATGGGTGACTTCTCAAGAAGTCTCATTTTTTGTGCCAAAGGCCTTCAACCTCATAACCCATAACTTTTGATTTTGAAAGCCTTTTTTAATGAACAAAGAGTCATTTCCTATATATTTCAACCTTTTGGACCCAATGGTGAAGTTAGATTCATCCTAAGGAATCCCAAAAATTAGGTTTTTACACATTTNAAGCTATGTGAATTTTCTAAAATATTAACTGTTCTTTCTCGTGCATCACTTGAAGTTTTGGAATTTCAAAAATCAAATTTTGTAAACTCCATTCAAATATTTGTACTAATTCAAACTTGGCTTCTTTATAAAAGATCATACAATCATCCATGTTGTGATTTCTGTAATAGGCTAATTTGTATGACTCAAAAAAAGAACTTCCACAAGAACCTTTTTACTTATAAATACCTCTATATCCCATATTTTCTAAGTTTATTTAGAATTGATATAGAAATTCCCATGGTAAGACTTCTTGTAGGCATAATACATTACCATCCAAATCTTGTAATTTTGCTAAAATGCATGGATATCAATATTTGTGCCAATGTAAGGCTCATGATGGACATAGCACATGTTGTTTCTTACTTGCTAAAGATCTTGCAAGCACATTTTATGTTGCAACTTTCATTCTCATTCTTGGATTTTCTTTTAAATCATTTTTCTTCATTAGTATCATACTCCTTGTCAAAACAAGATTTTAAATCTTAATGTTGTTTTTCCATATGTTTTGATTGCAAGACNAACTTAGAAAATATGGGATATAGAGGTATTTATAAGTAAAAAGGTTCTTGTGGAAGTTCTTTTTTTGAGTCATACAAATTAGCCTATTACAGAAATCACAACATGGATGATTGTATGATCTTTTATAAAGAAGCCAAGTTTGAATTAGTACAAATATTTGAATGGAGTTTACAAAATTTGATTTTTGAAATTCCAAAACTTCAAGTGATGCACGAGAAAGAACAGTTAATATTTTAGAAAATTCACATAGCTTTGGCATTGATTCTAAAAAATCAATTATTAGGAATATGTGTATGCATGGTTAACACACATTTAATTGCCAAATCAACATGTTCAAATGTTAGACTATGTCAAGGAGCATACTTGATTAAGCAAATAAAAGAAAGTTTGAAGAATAAGTTATTCTTGAGTTATACTGATCGAATTCCATTTATTCTTTGTGAAGACTTCAATGCAAAAGTTGTAAGTAGTGTTTATCAATTCTTAAACTATGGATCTATAAAGAAATATTTGGAAGATGAACCTAACTTGAAGAAGATGTTTCTATCAATTTAGCATGTAATTCCATTGGCCTGCTTACTTTGAATCTTTAGTAGATAAATTAGATTCTAGAATTCAAGAATATATGATGTTAATGAATAACACTCATCAAGAATCACAATTTACCAATTACTCTATTATGATTAATGAGGATGGATCAACAACATTCTTCATTGAGACTTTGGATTATATTTGGTATGATGTTCAATTCTTCAAAGTTACCAAGTTACTAGAGCTAATTTCTAAAGAAGAAGTTGAGAAGAATCAAGATCAAGCTTTTTCATCCCTTGCAAGACAATCTAATCATATTCCACTTATGGTAGAATTACAATTACTCCCATTAGTTCTTAAGGTTGATCAAGATTAGGAAGTCTCTCACCCTTATTTTTATTGATGATCTCATTATTTTATTCATTTGCTTAAAATATATTTCAATTAGATTAATAGAATATATAAGATAAAAAAAATTGGGAATAAAGAATTTGTCCTACCTTCACTTGGTAACCAGCTCTAAGTGACACTTCGCATGACCCTGGTTAGGATTGGTGATTGGTAGTTGATAAATCTTTAATTTACCTTTTGTCATTATCTTAGAAAATGAAGTATTAAGAAAGTAATCTTTAATTTTCCATATAATTCTTCTCACATATATCTTAATTGCAAAATAAGCAAGAAACATGCTAAGGCATCTATACCCATGGTTAGAGGTCATGCTAAGCATGGAGTGCTAGAGCTGGTATAGGCAAGTCATGAGAGTCAGGTGAAGTGAGATAGGAAGTGGACTGGCCATCCCTTCTAACTGGGTCATAGGACTAACCATAGTAGCAGTGCTAGATTGCCTCTAAGAGATAGATGTCAAAGGAAGAAAATCCCAAGGAACACTCTCAAAGCATGATCCAAATATGCTATTCCATATCAATAGAGCATTCTTTTCTCTCTCTTTTTGCATTTTTCCTATTATTTCCCTTATACATAATGTCAAATATCACATATATTTCACATTAGGTATATTTTCTTTGTATGCATAATGTCTAATATATCATATATTTGACATTTTCCATGACATCTGGGGATGGGATGTCACAATGACCTATTTGAAAAACCTTGAATATTCCATGATAAAACTAACATTGAGATGTGGGGGAGGAGACCCATCTTTGGTTTTTTAAGCTTAACATTTGTCTCATAATCCATGTCACTACTTTGTGAAAAAGAATTATCTAATGAGAAAATATCTAGAGTAGTAGTAAAAGTAGATAGAAAAGGAGATACCTTAGATCTTTTTGAATTGAAATTAGTGCTTGCAACCCTCTTCTTTTTGTGGTTTGATAAGGGAAATCTATCAGCATCAACACTTTCATTGTTAGTCCCTACTAAAAATGTTATATATATATATATATATATACATATATAAGAATTCTCTTTAGATGTTGAGATTTTACTAGCACTTTTATATTTAAAAAAATTACTAAAAGGTTGAGAATTTGTTGAAGAGAATTTCATTTGTACCTACTAAAAATTACCATTATTTGTCATTTTTAAAAGTTATGTTTTTTTCTCATGAACAAAGTTTTTATTGAGAATATGATAGATCCTAATAACATGGCCTTCATGACAATAATAGTTGTAACATCCTTACAAATTATAGTATGTAATTTTCTATAAAAACACTAATTACTAGCCTTGAGTTTTAATTTTTTTTTCCTATATCGTAAATCAATCTCTAAAAAATCATCTATGTGTTGCACACCATCTACTAATGTTTTTTACTTTGTTTTGAGAATTGTGCTAATGCTACCAACAAGTTCACTTACAATGCTTTAAAAAATAAGAAAAATATTTTCTAATTCAATCCAACAAGGAATTTTAGAATAATCAAAAGAATAGAGATGAAAATCCACTTTATATTCTTAAGTAATAAAAGTGTTGCACTAATCCATAAAAACTTAAGATCTAAGGATTTTTCAATCATTTCTGATGAATCATCAGTTGCCTAGGATATTTGACAAAAGGTCAATTTTTGGTATCAGATCCAATATCTTAGCCTTGATATCTTGGCCCTGATATCTTAGCCCCGATATCTTGGTGATGAGCGATGAGGTATCCCTAAGCTCAACCATACGAATACGAGTGTTCATGCACGATCTAGTTGAACTCTAAGAATTAAGTGCTACACAAAATAAGGATGGGTTATGCAATCATTGTCTTCCCACGCTTACTTGTAAGGCACAATAGTATGGTTAAGTAAACTTGAGGTATGTGATTTTTATGTTTTTATCTTTTCTGTTGTAGTCTCCTAAATATGTGAAATGAAAAGATTGAGTTAACTAATGAGTTTTGTAACTCTAATGTAAATCAAATCCTAACACTAGCATCCATTCCCACTCTCTGGACACATCTTGAACTAGTGTAACACTACTGGGATTACCAAACACTAATTGTTACTGGGTTACCAAGTGTTTCACATATGCTCGAAGTGGTCGTGCTAAGTTTGCTAATTTCATTGACAATCAATAATTAATAATTTAATAAAAATACATTAATTAACTAATGAAAGCATCAAATAATAGTAAATAACATTAAATGAAATAACTAAACTATTTTGAATATTGCAAGGTTTATCATAAAGTTCATCTTTATTTCCGGTCACAAGGTGTGCTTAGGTACACAATGCTCAAATAAAGATCCATTCACTCTATGACTTCTACTGTAGACACTCAGAAATAATTCTAACTCTGGAATGAAAAAATTACAAGATTTTAGCTAAGGGACTGAAAAAACTCCAAACCAAGTGCCCCAATCTCTTATTTATAGGCAATGAGACAGGTTCTAACTTCACATGTCCGATATCACTTCTACACCTCCAATATCATGTATTCGATATCAAGGGTCTGATACCATGACTCATCATACCCCCACAACTAAATGAAAACTCATTCTCAAGTTCCTTACAAAATATTGGGAAGGTATGGTATTATTAACTGAATGAAAACTTACGATGACATGGAATGACAGACTCAAAGTGCCTGGTGAATGGATCGACAAACGTATTACTGCATTGGTGTTCATAACCATTGTGGTGAACACTGTACATAGATGACATCCAGACCCTCATTTGATAGCTTAAAGAGAGAAAAGAAAATGAGGCGCGTTACTATTGATGTTAAAAATGTGCACACTATTGTTCATCCATGGCCACATGATTAAGCATGTTCCTTGCGTAAATGCTCCAGCTCCAGTCCATCCTGAGTGCTCCCTCCTATCCCAGTCCATTGTTCATGTGATCACCATCTACACACACAACATAGTCACAAATTAGCAAGGATAGATGAGATATAATGTAATTGATACCTTGCCTCGATATGAAGCACATTGGCTAGGTTGTGGGTATGGCAGATACTGGGTTAAAGGTTTGTAACTAATAACTACCCAAGGTGTAGGGATGAGATAAGTAATGAAATGAAAAAATTTGTGACAGGCCCCCATGACTAAGAGCAAACCTCCGGTAGCAATAGGATGGAAAACAAAAGAACAAGAAAGAGGAGAGAAATAACAACGATGAAGCCAATAAAACAAAAAAAAATGGATGTCATGGATGGGGTGAAACAAGAAATAGTTGATTACAAGAAATGTTTAAGGGAAAAGAATTTAACAATTGCACCAAAAAGGAATGCCAATGGATCCTCCCCAAAGCAGGCTCATGCCCTTTATACCTTGACAAACCCACAAATCAAAGAGTCCGTAGGCTCTAGGAATGACATACAAAAACAATGGTTAAGAACTTACCCACAAGAATTTACCAAAGAATAACAATGAATCAATCAAGATATAGACTAATCATAAAATTAGCAATGAGATAAAATATGAAAAGCAATATGGAAAGAGAAGAGAGAATGGAATGGAATCCTGAAATTGAGGTTGTGTAAATTCCCTTGTGTATTATGTGGTTAAGGTGACTTAATAAAATTTAGTCCAAATCCAAATTCAAACTAACCAGTGACCTTGCATCAGCATACTTGACCAACCCATCCTCTTGAAGTAACAAGAATGCTTCCATAGAGTAACCACCACCCAACAAGAGAAGAATAGAGAAGTAAGAAGTGAGAAAGGGCCTTAGTTAGAGGAAACCTTCAGGCATGGGTAACATGTCTTTCTAGTGCCATAACTAGTGCTTGTAGCCCATGTTTCTTTATTATGTCTAAGGGGTGTGCTTTGAATTTCATAGTTCTTTTTTTTTGTGGTGGAAATCACACCATGCAAAGACTTATTTGATTCGTTCAACTTCCTGATAATAGTTAATAACGGAATAGTAGAAACCTATGAAAAATATCCAAGTACTCAAGAAAATGGCTAGCACAAATACATTGAATCCCCTTGAAGTCACACCCTTTTCAATCCATTTGAATCTTTCCCTAGTTTGAAGAATACCAAGCCACAAATTTATTAATAAGTTTGCTATGAAAAAGAAACATTACATTTCCAAAATAAAGGAAGACCATAGAGTTGAATGGTTGAATGAATGACATGGACTCATTGCCTATTTTATCAAAAGAAACCATATCTTAGCATCAACATTAAAAGTCAAAGGTGAAAACTAAACATTAGCAATCAACACCATTATAGTCCAACCCACCATCATGAGCACTTATTATGTGATGAGTGAAAATAATTCAAAAAAAAATGTAATAGAGAAAGAAATAGTAAAAATGTTAACAATGGTGTAAAACAAAAAATAGGTAAAGATGAAAAATTTGTAAAACAAAGAAAACAAAAGAACTGAGGACTTAGAATAGTTAGCATTGGTGGCCATCTTCCCCATGAGTAAGTTGGAGTGGGAAGATCCGAAATAATGAGCAAGGCTATTCCTTAATAAAGATAGTGCTAGCATTGGCCATTTTAGGCTCATGGAAAGGTTTAGTTTATTGGATGTTGACAAATAATTTCTTATCTCGGCTTTTAGGTTTATAGATCATCCTAGCCTCTTAAGGAAAAGTTTCATGAATGATATAAGGTCCTTCCCACAACATTTGAAATTTAGTTCATTGTGGCACATGTGTGGGATTCTAATACAAAACCTTATCTCTTGATTGGTATTTGACTTTTCTAATTCTTAGGTCATGATGTTGTTTATTAAAGGCCTTGTGTAGTTCATTGAATGATAGGGTGGCTAATTGGTTTTCATCTAACAAGTTAAGGTTCATTAACTATTCTTTTTGTGCTAGATTGAGGTCAAGGTTAAGGTCACATGTTGTAGATAGTGTACAGAGCTTAGCTTGGATAGGAAGTGTTTGAAGTTTACCATACACAAACTCATAAGTAGAATAGCCTATAGGGAGTTTCCATGTGGAGTGGTATGCCCAAAGAGCATTGTTCAGTTTGGTACTCCAGTCTCGCCTACATTTGCTAATGGTTCATGCTAATATTTTTGTGATCTCCCTATTGGTGACTTCGCTTGACCATTCACTTGAGGATGATATGGTGTAGTCAGCCTATGCTCAACTCCTAAGCGTTGCAACAACTTCTAAAAAGTTGCACTTGTAAAATGTGTACCATTATTAGAAATAAGTGCACGAGGCACACCAAACCTATTTATGATTTGTTGTTAAACAAATCATGCAACAATAGATGATGTACAATTAGTAATAGTGGCTACATCTGCCCACTTTGTAAAATAGTCAACAACAACAATGATGTAAGCTTTTCCGTTGGACATTGGTGTAATAGGCCCCATAAGATCAATACCCCATATGTTGAAGGGTTCTAAGGGTTGAATCCATTATTTTGGATCCTCCATTCTAGCAGTCCTTCCCCCATCGTGTTGGCAGCACTCACAAGATTGGACGAAATGATGAGCATCCCAAAATAATGTAGGCCAATAATATCCTACATGCAATATTTTAATGGTTGTTCATCTCCCAACGTAATGACCTCCACAAGGGCCTTTGTGAGCATCTTGGAGAACTCTCAATTGATCTAAGAACACACCATCGAAACACACCTTGTAAAGGTGTCTGTTGATCTCCATGAAATGTTTGACTCAGTGGAGAATCTGCTATTTCTTTCTAATGTCCAACCCTTGTGGTGTTTCTTGTGTGAGAAGATAATTAAGAATGCTACTATACCAATTTTTACCTATGGGTGATCGATCGTTTATTACACCTGCAAAGAGGAGTTCATTTGGGAAGTGATCAAAAATTGGGTATTCATCCTCTTTGTTGTCCCATTACAACCGAGATAAATAATTGGCAACAACATTCTTGATGTCTTTGCGATCTATCATCATGTAATCGAACTCTTGTAAGATCATAAGCCATCGTATGATGCAAGGGATTAACATTGGTTTATTCATAAGGAAAAAAATTTCACTATGATCTATATGTATAAATACCTTATAGCCTAATACATAGTGCCTAAATTTTTCTAGTGCAAATACCATGGCCATTAATTCCTTTTCTGTTGTGGTGTAGTTGAGTTGTGCACTAGCAATACTTCAACTTGCACAGTGAGTATAATAGGGATTTTTTTGGTCATCTAACTATGTAAGTACAGCTCCTAAAGCAAAATTGGACATGTCAGTCATTATATGAAATGGTCTGGACTAGTCAGGAGCTTGTAGAATGGGTGTTTCTACAAGCTTCTGCTTCAAATTTTGGAAAGCTAGCTCACATTCCTTGATCCATTCAAAGGGTACATCCTTTTTCATTAATTCTACCAATGGTTTTGCAATCTTTGAAAAGATCTCGATGAAGCATCTATAATAGCCAATATGTCCAAGGAATGATTGGACATATTTTATAGTTTTAGGTTGACGAGTGATTCCTTGGATGAATTTAATTTTTTCAAGATCTACCTCTATCCCTGTTTGTGAAATTCTATGCCCTAATACAATGTCCTCTTAGACCACTAAATGGCTTTTTTTCCAATTGAGCCTTAGGTTGGTTTCAACACATCATTTCAACACTTGCTCTAACTGGTCCAATGCTTGTTCAAAGTCCACTCTGTAGGTGGAGAAATCGTCCATAAAATCCTCCACACCACTCCCTATTTGCTACTGAAATATACTTAGAACTAGACATTGAAACGTTGTTGGAGCATTGTACAAGCCAAACGGCATCTGCCTATATGCAAATGTCCCCCCAAGGACTTGTGAATGTCATTTTGGCTTGGTCTTCTAGTGCTATGTGGATTTGATTGTACCCACTGTAACCATCCAGAAAACTATAATAACAATGCCCTACTATGGTATCTAAGACTTGGTCGATGAATGGCAATGGGAAATGGTCCTTAAATGTTATCATGTTTAATAGCCTGAATTCTATACACACCCTCCATTTTCCATCCTTTTTAGGCACAATGACTAATGAACTAACCCATTCACTATCAGCAATGGGATAGATGAACCCAACTTTCAGAAGTTGTTCAATTTCTTCTTTAACTATTTGCTTAAGCTTTGGGTTCAATCATCTTTGAGGCTATCATCGAGGCCTCATAGAGGGGTCAGTGTAAATTCTATGGTGGCATATACTAGGGTCTATTCTAGTTAATTCGGGATATGACCAAGCAAAGGCATTCAACCATTTATTCACCATCTTCAGCAGTCTTTCTTTTTGTTGAGGAGAGAGCTTAGCATTAATGATTACTGATTTTCCATTCTTGAGAAATGTATACTCCATACCAGTGGGCAATGGTTTCATATCAAAGGGCTCTTGCTTAAACTCATCAGGGATTTCCAACTTTTCCCAGTTGATATCTTCGACATCAGGACTTAGAAGTTGGCAATGGACTTGCTCTTATGTATCTATGCTATCAATATAGGCACAAGTCAAGCTCTTAGTTGGTTCCATGCATAAAGTTGAAGTGCTCTCTTGGTTAGCTGTCAGCCACTGGGTGTCTTCCTATCTTGTAGCTATTTCATAAAAGCATCTTTGTATGTTTGATACTTGTGCACATTAGTTGCATGCAGGTAATGTTAAGCATTGTACAAATTAGGACTTTTGCACGTAGTTACACCCTATGTCATTATATGCGATGCATGGAACTTTCTTCTTTTCGATCTTTCCAAATGTATTTTCTTTTGATATCTCTAGGAAAAGATCACGTATTCCTAGGTGTGCATCAATCGTACTTAGCCATGCTCTTCCCATTATGATTGGAAAGTCCCCCTTGCAATTGTTAACTTAAATCACTAGGAAATTGGCTGGATATGACCACCCACAAATAGTGGTAACAGTATCCTCCACTAGTCCGAATGGGACAATGATGGATTGGTCAGCCAACTCTAAGCAAATGTTACTCTTCTTTAGTGGAGGTAGGTTCCAAGCTTTGTACATTTCTTGAGAGATTAAGTTAACACCAAATCCTAAATCCAAAAGAGCTTTTCAAGGCTCATTTCCAGCAATTTGCAAATATATAAGAGGACTTCCAAGATCAAATAATTTCCTAGGAAGATGGCCAAATTTAATCCAATTAGTGATGGTGTGAGTTAACATGACAATATGCGTTGAGTGTGGTTTTTGGTTCAAAAGAAGTTTCGAAGATTTGAACAGTGGTGAGGTGTTTAGAGAATTAGCCACTTGTGGTTGTAAGGACTTGGTTGGGATGTTGGTTCTAAAGAAAGATCTTTTCTTTAATCGACTATTGGAACCAATAGTATGTTGAAGACTAACAACCCTTGTAGCATTACGTTGTTGTGGTTAGGCAAGAAGCTCACCTTGCATAGTTGAAGCAAGTGGTAATGGAGGTGATGGTGGAAGAGGTGTAGTCGGATAAGAAGGATAGTATGTATGTGGAGTGTCACCCATAAAAGAAGAAGTTCTATAGTATTCGAGGGTCTGGTAGTGAGGCTGAAGAGCGACGTGACTAGTAGAGTCACATGGAGAGATCGGCTGCTGAACGTAATACCCATATGGATTAGGTAGATGGTAAGGGTACTGTTAACATGGTGGTGGCATTCCCCACAATTGTGGGTGTTTCCACCATTGATATTGTTCATTCAGTTGTGGTGGAGCTCCACTTAGATAATATGTCAAGGGTTGGTGAAACTGCCTTGGGTTACCTTGAGGATAAAGTAACCTTCTAGGTGTTTGCTATCTGTTTAATTGTGGGTTTAGTGCATACACCCCAGACTCTTGTAGATGTGACACTACTGGGCAACATCCCTTAGGATGGTCATATTGGAAAATCTCACATCTTCCATTACTATCTATGTCTGAATCCACAACCTCTTCAATGATGGCAATCTTGCCCTTACCCTTGTTACGCGCATACTCAGCTTCTCTCTTTTTCTTCTCTACTATTTTTAAGACATTTTGAAATTTTTCATCTAGGGAGTTCCACATTTGGTCCATCTATGTTGATACTTCTGATGCAAATTTTTGAATGGGCAAAGTCTTTTTATTCACCATCTCTTCAAGTGGTGACTCTTCGTCATCTTCACAAAATCTAATTTCCTTCTTTTGAAGGGAAGGATCTCTGTTGTACTCCTCCACACTTTCTCTTTTCCTCAACTCACCTTCCTCCTTGGCAACTTGCTCCAACAATCTTTGTATTTGATGGGCTCTAAGCTTGGATAGCCTTCCTTGGACGTAAGTCCCAAGGGTTCTTCGTGTTTCGTGCCTAAGCCCATCTACAAGATGGTGTAGTTTTTCCTTTTGTGAGTAACCATGGCCAAGGCAATGATGCAATAAGGTATAATATTAACCCATGGTAGCATCCAAGGATTCGTGTACTTCTTATTTCCATCCTTAGATTTGCTTACATAGGTTGAACACTCAAGAGTACCTTTGATACTTATCATTAAATAGCTCTACCATGGTACTCCATTGACAAATGGATTCCTATTCTAAGGACTGATACTAGCTCTCTACTTCCTCGATCAGTGTCCGTGAAAACAACTTTAGCTTTTGCCATTCATTTTCTATATTTTGCAAGGCACATGCATCATGGGAATGCTTGTAAATGGTTCTGAGGATCAGTATTGTATCCCCCTTCAAATCATGGGATGTTATTCATGTCTAGTCTTTTGATCCTACTATCTTTTGGTGCCTTGTTGGAATTCTAACGACCTCTATTATATCTAACATACTTTGGGTGGCGAGTAGGGGTTCATCGTGATCATATTGTCTATGGCATCTATGATGCCTATGTTATCTTCTACTCTCCCTTCTTTCATGATGGGTCTCTTTGGAATGCCCTTGCCCCCTTTCTTTACTATTTTATCAATGATTTTTATTTTGCCTATCCTTATCCTCATGGTCTCATCCTTTTTAATTGCATCTAGATCCCAAAGTAGAAGGAGAAGAAGATGATGAAGGTAAAGAAGAAGGAGGATTGGCACCATGATGGTGCCTACTATCTTCTCTTCGGTGGTTGCGGCCTCAATCGTAGTTACAATCAGAATGTCCATCTTTGTCATGTATTCGTGTTCTTTTTTTGGATTCTTTGTGTCCATTGGTATCAAAACCTGGGTTATGAATAGTTGAGTGAAGATTCTAATACACAACTCCTTGACCATGGTTAATGAGGGGAACATCATTTTGTGAAAAACCTCTTGAGGCAAGTTCACCATCCTCGTTTTCACTTAGGACATACGAGACATCCTAAGGCTTCTTCCCCTTCACATATTTGTAATGTCTCTCCTATTGTAGATCCCTTTAACGTTGTGCCTCTGTGGGTCGATACTCTCTCTAGTCGTGTTCATGCACAATGTACTTTTCTTGTAATTGTTGCATACCAATTCGTGTGAGAGCATAAAGAAGCATGCTTGGGATTGAGTGATCGGGACGTAACACTATGTTACCTTCTAAATCACTCCATCATAACTATTCATCCTGGTGGAGGATAAAGGTAAAGTCTGGTACATACTCATCGAGATGAGCATATACCAAGTGAAATTGTTGGGGTACTAACAGATTATCTTGTGCACTCTACCTCCGATTGTTCATGGTGTTGGACCTAGTTGATGAAGCACTCTCATAAGAAGAAGGAGACATAATTAATTACTCATTGTGCAATACCCTTCTCTGGTAATTGTAGAATAGTTAGCTCTAAGGGTTCATTCCAATGATGGATGGATTTCTTAAGTTCTAATTAGCACACAAACAACAAAGTCCCCAGCATTGGCACCAATGATGAGTGACAAGATACCCCTATGCTGAACCATATGAATACGAGTGTTCACATGCGATCCAGTCGAACTCTGATGATTAAGTGCTTATACGCTTACACAGAATACGGATGGGTTATGCAATCATTGTCTTCCTAAGCTTACTTGTAAGGCATAATTGTATGGTTAAGTAAACTTGAGGTATGTAATTTTTATGTTTTTATCTTTTCTGTTGTAGTCTCCTAAATATGTGAAATGAAAAGATTGAGTTAACTAATGGGTTTTGTAACTCTAATGTAAATCAAATCCTAACACTAGCATCTGTTCCCACTCTCTAGACACATCCTAAACTAGTGTAACACTACTGAGATTACCAAACGCTAATCATTACTAGGTTACCAAGTGTTCCATGTATGCTCAAAGTGGTCGTGCTAAGTGTGCTAATTTCGTTGACAATCAATAATTAATAATTCAATAAAAATGAGATTAATTAACTAATGAAAGCATCAAATAACAACAAATAACATTAAATTTAGTAACTAAACTATTCTGAATGTTGTAAAGTTTATCATAAAGTTCGTCTTTATTTCTGATCACAAGGTGTGCTCAGGTACACAATGCTCGAATAAATATTCATTTACTCTATGACTCCTACTGCGGACACTCAGAAATAATTCTAACTCTGGAAAGGAAAAACTGCAAGAGTTTGGCTAAGGGACTGAAAAAACTCCAAACCAAGTGCCCTGGTCTCTTATTTATAGGCAACGAGATAGGTTCTAACATCGCATGTCCAATATCTCTTCCACACCTCTGATATTGGGTATCCGATATCAAGGGTTTGATATCGAGGATCTGATATCGAGGGTTCGATATCATGACTCATCACTTGGCTTCGATATCTTGGCCTTGTTAACTAGGCCCCATTGACACAGTGTTTATTTTTGCCTATAAATATGTGTCCTCCCATTATATATTAACATTATTTTGTCAATAGAGTAGCCAAACTCTTGCAGTTTTATGTTTGTAGTCTTACAAAAGAATTAGTGAGTGCTTGTAGTGTGGATTTGAGTCAGTTGTATAACGTCTTATTCAAGTGGCAATGTACCTAGACACATTCCATGAATAGCAATAAGATTGAGATTGATTCTTATTCATTGCAACATTTTGACTTATATTAAATTTACTTTTAATTCAATTTCTGTTTTATGTACTTAGTTAATATTTATGTTTCCATACATATTAATGAATTGGCAGAATGAGCACGACTAGTTTCGAGTGTAAACATGTATTCTCCTGGTAATCCCACCAATGTTATTGCTTGGTTTTCCCAGTAGCATAGTGCTTGGTAATCCCAGTAGTGGATACCTGAGTTCAAGACATGTACAACAAGCTGGGAATAGACACTCATTACTCATAGGCTAGTTTAGACTTTACTTTATGTTGTTAATTAGATTACGTAATTGATTTCTCTATTATTGTTAAGAGTAGCATAAGGCCGAAACAACATCAATTATCATATGCCTCACTTTGGATTAAACCATATGCAAAAAAGCTACCACTAGTCCAAGTGGGAAGACAGTGAATTGTGATCAAGACATAATGATTTAAATGCCACAACTAGTCCCATCCATAGAATTCAACCAGATCATGTGTAAATGCTTGTGATTCGTATGGTTGGGCATAGGGGGTACCTCATCATTCATCATTTTTAGAATTGGTTACTTTGATAAGCAAAAAAAATTTCAAAAAATAGTAAGCATGCAAAATATTAATACCATGGTGTTAAGGATACCTTGAATCACCCATATAAAATTCTTATTTGAGTGAATAAATCAAATAACATGCAGAAATATATAATGAGAAGCAATATCTTTTGATGAAAATTTATATCAATCATTAAGTAAAATAAAATCAACATATAACCAATATAAAACTTTTCTAGAAGTGAAGCAAAATAATCAATGGGAGGTGTTGGAACCCCAAATAAGTGAAAAATAGGTATAGCTTAGAATTATAAAAATTTATAACTCAATTATACTTAGTAGAACAAAACTAGCAACCTGGAATTACCAAACCAAGATTTGTACCAAAAGACTAATATCTCATTCCTTAACGGGGGGTTGTTAAGGTGAGCTACAAGCTGGAGAAGAAAAATTAAAACCAAAACCTTAACAGATCCCAATGTTGCAAGATGACCCCCCAGTGACCTGCAACAAGACATAAGCTTATCACATCCCCTGGGACAACAGCTGAAAAAGGAGACCAATACAACTAACTCAAAGAGAAACCATTTAGAAAAAGGTAATATTATTGATAAAGCCTAGTTCTCGACATTGAAGTTGAACAATACTAGCAATAGAGCATTTCATACGGTAGTCAAATTCATTGTAGTTTATGTTTTGATACCAAGCATCTAGGTGACATTTCCAAATAAAGAAGATAATCTCAAATAAGAGGATTTTCCAGGCTTTTTGAAGGTGGCACTTAACACAATCATCTTGAAAGATACATTGAGGAAAACCAATAGAATGGTTAGGAAGGAAGACTTGGAGAGATTGACACCATTTCCAAATTTGTTGAGAAAATGAGCAATCCCAAAATACATGTTGAAAAGAGTCATCCGCTTTACAAATGGGGCATTTAGGATGATCAATTCCTAAGAAATGAAGCCTATGTTTGATGGGAAGACCTTGATGAACCAAGGACAAAAAAAAAAGAAACGATGCTTAAGTTGGGCCTTGGAAGTCCAAATCCAACAAAAAATAGTTTTCCATTGGTGGTCCTCAAGATGTAAACGGCAACCTCTATTTAGAGTGGAGAATTGAAAATCTTGCATGTGAAACCAAAATTTGGCTTTAGAGATGCATAAAGAGCGAAGAGGGGAATCGTCAGGCCAAAACCAATCATCATACCAAGGAGTATTAGTATGCAACTTATGCATAGCAAAGTTGGAGAGAACTTGCTCAATGTGTTGGTAAATGATAATATCTTGTCTTTGAAACCCCCATTTTACTTTCACATGTGTCCAAGAGAGGGTAGGAGAATCATTTCTAATAGTATATAATTGATCAATATGGTGGAGATTGTGGTCAGCAAAACGATTGGCTCTATGAGAGAATTCATCATAAAGACAACCTACATTCTTTTTAAAAATAGGAGACCACCAGATCAAGTGTGTTGATAGAGAGTGCAAGCTTATCTAGGAAGGTTTCCATTGCAACAAACCGCTAAGTTGGCTCCAACATCGCCAAATTTGCTTAAACAAGAAAGAACCTTTGATCTTCTGAGAGCCTCACTAATGATCCAATTGCTCCAATGAGTATTTTGCCATCTATGGTGAATACCAAGATAAGAGATGTTATGCTTAAAAAGGATCTTCCAAACTTCATCTCCTTCAATACACCGAGTCACCCATTTGGAGGCCAAGAGAATACTCTGGTGCTCAATAGAGGCAAGGCCTAAGCCCCCGTGTTCTTTACTTAAAGTGCAAGTATCCCAAGCTACTCGATGAAAAGCTTTGTGATCATCCTTATCCCCCCAAAGGAAATTCCTAAGAATGTTGTTAATGCATTGAAAGGAAGATTTGGAAGGAGCCATAAAGGAAGAGTAATAGACATGAGTGGAGCTCAAAATATAATTAACTACGATAAATCTACCTGCAAGAGATAAGGGTTTAGAAGCCCATTTCAAAGCTTTATGTTTCACCTTTTCCACCACATTGTTCCATATGGTAGTGGGAGTAGCAAATAAAGCAATAGGGATACCTAAGAGGGTGAAAATATCAGTAGGAGATAGCCACTTGATATCAAAATGATAAGTCCAAGGAGAGAAGCTAGATTGGATGGCTTGCGTTTTGTTCCTAGCTCATTCCTTAACAATGAATGACCCTACATATAAGATATATATATCATCCGTAGTGTTAAAAAATTTGATATTAGCGAGGAGTTCAACCCGCATGATGAGCACGACTTTTCTACTTTGAAACTCGCCACGGTTCGGTATTTCTAAGTTCACTGGGCGACTCCATGTATAAAACGATGTTGCATCTAGTTTTCATCAAATTCGATCAAAATCCAATTAGAATTCACATCATCCGCAGGGGTGCCTATGATTTGTGTGAATGAGAAATGTTTGTTTGCAGACAATGAAATCGCTTCAATATCTTGCGATCAACTCTGGCATTCGTTTCTGCGGAATCTTCCATTCCATGGATCCACATCAAGAGCAAAGCCACACGGATGTCACAAATCCTGCATGGCTTTCACATCGAATTCAAACGCAGATATACCAAAGTTCGCAGAATTTGTGCGGCAACGGTTCTTCTTCAAAGAATCCACAAAACTGGTTGTGAAAATGGCCTCCGCAACAGCAAACGTGATTATCTCATCTTACAGACGGCGAGGCCGAGCCAGGGACGCGCTAGGCTTTCTGGAAGTGGCTCTGCGAGGTGGCATGAAACCCGACATGGCTACGCTCTCTGCGGTTCTCAGCGCCTGCTCCGCTTTACAAAACCTGTCAAACGGCCTCCAATTCCATGCCCTCGCCGCAAAATTAGGGTTCACAAATGATATGTTCGTAGGCTCATCGCTTGTCGATTTCTACGCGAAAACGGGGAAACTGAACCTTGCGCGGCAGGTGTTCGATGAAATTCCCAAGCGAAACGTGGTGCTGTGGAACGTAATGCTAGCAGGATATGCTCGAGCGGGTAAAATGAAGGATGCGCGGCAAGTGTTTGAGGAAATGCCTGAAAGAGATATGGTGTCCTGCACGGCCCTCATCAGCGGATATGCCAGACATGGTTTATTTAAGGACGCACTCAACATATTTTCAGAAATGTTGAGGGATGGCGTTGGTGTGGATGAATTTGCTATTTGCAGCGTTGTGAGTGCGTGCGGCAGCGGTGGAGGTGGATGCATTGTGCTGGAACAGGGAAAACAGGTACATGCCTTGGCTGTCAAATCTGGATTTGTGTCATTTGTGTCCGTTAACAATGCGCTTATCACTATGTATTCCAACGGAGGATTCCTAGAGTGTGCCTGCCTTGTGTTTGAGAACATGAGCATCCGAGATTCATTTTCCTGGACTGCAATGCTTGCAGGTTGTGCTAAATTGGGCGACCTGCAAAAGGCTAGGAACCTGTTTGACAATATGCCTAATCGCAATATCATCTCCTGGAATGCCATGATCGCAGCTTATGCTCATGATGGACCTGTGCAACAGTGTTTGATGCTCTATATTAGGCTTCTCAGAGGAAACACGGGCGCCCTGGAGGCAGATAGAGTTACGTTTACATCTATTGTGGCCGCCTGTGCAGGTTTGGGGGATTTGGATTGCGCCAGGCATGTGCATGCGCATGTAATTCGATCTGGTTTTCAGAGTGCGGTATCTGTTGGCAATGCCCTTGTGAGCATGTATGCAAAATGTGGGGATATCCAGGCAGCCCTTAACATTTTCGAGAGCATTGATAAGGATTCTGTGTCATGGAATGCTATGATTACTGGGTATGCCTTCCATGGCTTTTACGAAGAGGCACTGCAGCTCTTTCAGCAGGCAAAGCGGGACAAAGGTATTCAGCTCGATATCTATGTTTTTTCTAGCGTTTTAAGCTCCTGTGGGCACTTGACATTGCTGCAACTTGGGAAATCAGTCCATGGGCAGGCGATAGCAAGTGGATTCGACTCCCATGTATCAGTAAGCAATGCTGCCATAGCAATGTATGCAAAATGTGGGAGCCTAAACGAGGCTTTTCAGTTGTTTGACAACATGGCTGAAAGGCAAAGGGATGTTGTTACGTGGAATGCAGTATTTGCTGCTTGTGCCCAGCATGGCCGTGGCAAAGATGTTCTTGCTCTTTTTGAGAAGATGCAAAGCTCTGGCATGGTTCCTGACGAGTTAACATTTATCTCTGTTTTATCTGCTTGCAACCATTCGGGACTGGTGGACAAAGGGCTTCAACTGTTTACTTCAATGTCCCAAAAATTTGGCATCACTCCTAATAGTCTTCATTATGCTTGTATTATTGACATTCTTGGCCGAGATGGACGCTTAGAAGAGGCATCTAGATTGATTGACAGCATTCCCTTTGATGCTGATGCCAATGCATGGAGTGCACTGCTTGGTGCCAGTAAAAAGCACAGTAATATTCCTTTGGCAAAGCTGGCTGCAGAAGCTCTGTTCAAATTGGAGCCATATAATGCAGCCAAGTATGTTCTTCTATCTAATCTCTACGCTGAATCTGGGAATTGGGAGGAAGCAGAAAAAGTCAGAAGGATGATGGTGGACAGGAAGGTTAAGAAGCAGCAACCCGGGTGCAGCTGGCTTGAAGTCAAGAACAAGGTTCATAGGTTTGTTGCCCATGATAGATCACACCCACAAACTGAAGAGATATATGCAAAGCTGCAAGCCTTGTCTAGGGAGGCGGAGGCCTTAGGTTATATTCCTAGCACTGATTTTGATTTACATGATGTTGAAGTTGAGCAAAAGGAAAATTGTCTTCTCTACCATAGTGAGAGGATTGCAATAGCCTTTGGTTTGATAAGCTTGCCCCCAGGCTTACCTATTATTGTCTATAAGAACCTTCGTGTGTGTGGTGACTGTCACGTTGCTATCAAGTACATCTCACGGATCGTCAAAAGAGAAATCACCTTAAGAGACATTAATCGATTTCACCATTTTAAAGATGGATTTTGTTCATGCGGGGATTATTGGTGATCATTAAAAACAAATATTTACTTGAAAGTGGGCAACATGTTTTGCAGATGTCCGTTATATATGAACACTAGAAATTTACTTCTTAATTCCAGTCAAAACCTCAGAAACTTGGGAAATTAGCACTCTCTTATGGGAAGCTTTGAATATGCATAATTAATCAATTTATGCATAGGCGTCTGCACGATAATTTTGCACATTGTGGTGGTAAGGCTTAAAGTTTTTAGTCAAGACTATTGGTCAAATCTTACTCTTTATCGGATGATTCATGCATTAAGATGCAATCTTCTTTGGATGAACAAGGTTGTGGCCAAGCTTACATTGACTGACTGACTGCAGAGGGTTGCTGAGGGCAATTCGTCATCTGTATAAGGTTTTCAAACTCAAGAGGCTTTTTAGCAAATGTATAGGCAGAGACACCATCCGTACTTGTAACAAATATGTGAGATGGTTGAATTTATCTATAGGTGAGTTCACTACTTCTGTTGCGTATTCTAAATGAAAAGGAGGTGGATTAAGTTCGTTGACAAAACAAATGGAGTGTGGTGTTCATGTGAGGCCTTCAGCGCATGGATTTTACCACTTGTACATTTTCACACACAAACGTTAGTTTGTGCAGAATTTTATGATAACTGTTACCATTCAATGGCAGGGTGTTGCAGCACTAGAAATTGACCAGTAATGGGCTCTAGACGAGCGCTTTTTCTTAAAAAAAAACAAAAAACAAAAATGAAGGCGATTTTTAAATTTAGGTGTAGCATGAGAGGTGTATAAAATTTTTCCCATCGACTTTTGGACATAACTGCAGAGAAATATTGAAACTGCAAAGCGAAAAACACAAAAATGCAATGCAGATCAAAGTGAACACTGTAGGTAACAAGCCTTAAATTCAATATAATTTTTCAAATTTGAAATTACCATTGTCGCATTGGTCTAACCTATATATTCTAAGCTATTCCCATTGCATGGTTCCTGCATATTTTAAATTAATTTTTCAGAAAACACTTAAAGCTATACATGTTAGGATGTGACATGTTCAAAACTGTGTTGAAGATTCACGAATCCCATAAAATTTTTACCAACCATGCATTTTGGAAGTGGGAGTAAGAATAGAAGTGTGTAAGATTCTTTCTGGAAAATTTTAATTTATTTTAAATTAAAAAAATATTTAATTGAAGTAAAGTGTGAAAAAAATTAAAAATATTCAATTTAAATATTTTATTATTTTGTAATTCATGCAGTCTTTCTCACAAATCCTCCATTCCTTGCTTACAAGAATTAAATTCATTTAATGCTAGGTTCAGAATTACTTGGGGTGGTAGAAAAAATACTAACCGTACATTTTACATTCAGATTTACGAAAAGCAAGCAGTAATGGTAGTGTTATTGCCAGTTTTAACATCCACAATGACTTCATGGTGCTTCATTTGCCATTTGGCTTTCCTAATTTGATAAGAGCCTTTAAAATAGAAAAAAGTAACTTTCTTCTGGTTTAAGCTAAAAGCCTTTAAAATAGGAAAAAGTAACTTTCGTCTGGTTTAAGCTAAAAGGTAACTCACATGCATTTTTCAGTAAATAGATTGTAGTTCGAGCTTGGCTTGTAGCTTATGCTTAAGAGTAAATAGATTAGAATTTACCTTTAAAACCCTGTTAAATGAAGAAAATCTGATGTAGTTGTTGCTTCTTTTTATCCAGAAGTTTTAGGAAATCACAAATCTTCAAGGTAGAGTACAATGGATTAAAATTGGTCTTTTATGGGCAAGGGATGTTCCATTTCAAACATGCTGTTTTGGTTATTTTTAGGTTAAGGGAGGTTTAGAATCGGTTTAGTTAATTGGAATGATGTACAGAATTCTGCAATGGCAATGATACAGCATGGGTGACACCTGGGCCAATGAACAATTCTTGGTTATTCCTTCTTATTGGTTCATGAATGCTTGAAATGTATTGAAAACTTGTTGCTCCTGTAAAAATTAAAATAAGAATTTGTATTTTATTTTTGTTTTATTCCAAAACATTTATTTATAACTTTACCGCAATAACGTAATCCAAGTGTCATTTATAAAATCAATGAACAGTGGTCTTATAAGTGCAACTATAATGATGCTCCAAGCTTGAATGAACACATACAAACCTATGTTAAAAATTTGTGCAAACTTTTACTTTTATGAGAAGACATGTGAATTTTGAACTCTAAGGAAAGATTAGGTTTACATATCATAAAATTCAAAGGCATCTAGGATATAATGACAAAGTTTTAGAAAAACATTCAAAAAAAGTAACTTTTGCATTTGTCTTTCACTTTCTCTTCTGGTAAGGAATTATGCTAAACATTCAACAAAGTAACTTTTGTATTCATCTTTCACTTTCTCTTTTTTGTAAGAAAGTATGCTTGGTTGGTAGTCTAAAGGTCGCTCCTCTTTAGAGTGTGGCTAGATGGAGTATAAATATTTGTCTTGGGTTCTTTGTTCACTTAACCATCATAAAACTTTGAGAACTACATAGCTCTAATGTCATACATACCGCATCTCAAGGGTAGGTATGTAGCTAGACCATAGGCTCTTCCAAGAAGGGGGTCAGGGTTAAATACATATAATTTAAGGGCACATCTTAGCTAGCTTGAGTTCTATGATGTCTTGTTGTATGTATGTCTTGTTTGTGGTGTTTGTGTGCTTTGGTGTCTTTATTTGCCCTTGTGTTATCATTTAGTAATATTTTTTAGGTCTCTAGGTGGTGTCATGCAATGCTCTTTAGGGTGAGGTAACACCTCTACCTTCATTCATATTGCTAGCTAGTCATGTGCTTTGCATCATTTTCAAGCAATTTGAATCCTTACCATGCTCTCCAAATATCACACCTAATTCAATATGTAATCAATTCATCACATCACCCATGCTTAACATGGGGCCATACGAATGAATTTGCAACTCCTTTAATGACAGTTACTTACGTAGTTTTCATTTATTTAGTCATTACTTTTATTTTATTCTCTTTTAGCTAGTTATCTAATAATCATTGATGAAAGTTTAACAATTAATTATTTATTAAGTTTTATTGATCATTAGTGATGAGACACGATATCGCATGAGCCGTGATATTGCGTCGTCCCCTACAATATCGCGTACGCAATATCGCGGTTTGCCGCCAAATCTATAAATAAGAGGTAGCACTCCCCTCATTTCTCATCCTAGGCTTAAAGTAGGGAAACTCTGGCAGTTTGATCACTCCAGAGATAGAATATTTTCTATGTGCCCGCAGTGGGAGTCCCCGAGTGAATGGATCTTTATTCGAGCAGCTTTGTACTTGAACGCAAGTTGTGTACGGCAATAAAGATGGGCTTTGTGGATAAACCTTGCAGTGCATGGAATAGGACTTATTACTTGTTATTTATTACCTGCATTAGCGCGGCATGAGTATGACTTGATTACGAGCATTGACGAATGTGTACGGCTAATCAAGGAATCAGCTACTCATCGCGATTAGTCTCTCTCACCCTTAACTCCTAGAACGCGGGATGAGTACGACTTGATTACGAGCATCTACAGATGTGTACAGCTAGTCAAGGAATCGACTACTCATCACGTTTAGGCAAGTTAAGTGCCTCAGTAGGACCACTTCGAGCACGTGCATTACGTGTGGTGATCCCAGTAACGATTAGCGTTTGGTAGCCACAGTTGCATAGTTCAGGGTGTGTACGGTAAGTGGGAACGGATGCTGATGCTAGTAGACTTAGGACATTAGTTAGAGTTAGTTAGTTTCTCAACCCTTCACCTCATAGCATAGGAGAAAAACATAAAAACATATAAAAATCATATACCTCGGACTTACTTAACCATACACTGTGACAACAACAAGTAAGTTTGGGAAGACAACGAATGATTAACCCCAAGTGTTCCATGGGGCNAAATTAGCACACTGATAAAAATGCCTTCTTCTCATAAGAGCAACTCACCACCTAAGGACCATACACGAGACAGTCAGCAAGATAAAAAACATAGCCGAGATCAGCCAAGTCCTCAGCAATATAGGGTGACATATACTTATCCCAATGAGTATGTGCCTGATCTTACCTTTATCCTCCATCAAGATGAACAGATGCGTTGGAGAGATTTGTTTGGTAACATAGTGTTACCTCCGGATCGTGTTGTCCCTAACATGCTTCTCTGTGCTTTGGTACAGACTGGCATGACAGAATTATACGTCAAATAAGTTGCGGTAGACTCTGACATGAGGGATTATCATCCCACAGATTTACAATGTATGAGGGAAGTAAGACAGGAGAGCCAACATACACTGTTGAAGGGCAAAGGCCTGCACGTCCTTAGAGAAATAGGAGATGAGGAACCCCTTATCACGGGTTCTTTAGCAAAAGATGTTCCCCCTCTTAATGATGGTGAGGAGGTTGGGTATCAGAACCTACGATCAACGATACATATCCCTAGTTTTGATGCCCGTGAACACCAACTGCTCACAGAGGGAACAACCACTTATGCTAAGGACGGGCACTTAGATCGTCACCACGATCGGGGTCGTAGCAGCCGAAGAGAAGGCAAGAAACATCGTCATGGTGATGGTTCCCCTTCTTCTTCCCCTTCTTCACATCACTCGTCCTCTCCTTCCACATCTGGGCACAACCACCATGAACATAAAGGTGAGGATAAAATTAAGAAAGAAGAAAGACCTTGATGGGAAAGTCGAGAGAGAGGACAAGGGAAAGGACATAGGGAGAGTAGGGAACAACGTAGACATCATAGGCATCATGAAAGAGATGATCATGATGAGCCCCTACTCGCAACCTGAAGTATGCTTGACAGAACAGAGGCAGTTAGGATTCCCACGAGGCATTTAAAGGATAGCCAGATCAAGCATTTAGACATGAATAACATCCCACGATTTGAAGGGGGATACAGTGCTGATTCGCAAAACCATTTATGGGCATTCCACGATGCATGTGTCTTGCAGAATATAGAAAATGAGTGGAAAAAATTTAAGTTGTTCCCAAGGACACTCACCAAAGAAGCAGAGAGCTAGTACTAGTCCTTAGAACCGGAAACCATCAGGAGTGTAGTATGATGTAAAATTGTTCAATGAGAAGTATCAAACGTACTCCAGAGTGTCCAATTTGCTTAAGCAGATCCAAGGCTGGAAGCAAGGTACACATGAACCCTTCGATGCTGCCATGGCCCGCTACTACACATTGTTACATCATTGCCTAGGCCATGGGTACGCTTAGCGGGATCAACTTTGCCACATCGTGGATGGGCTAAGGCATGAAACTAGAAGAACCCTTGGGACTTACGCCCAAGGGAGACTCTCACATCTTAGAGCCCATGAAGTGTGTAGCTTGTTGGAGCAAGTAGCAAAAGAAGAGGGTGAGCTACACAAAAGGGAAAGTGCGGAAGAATACAACCGCGACCCCTCCCTTCGAAAGAATGGAGTGAAATTTTGTGATGAAGAGGATGAGTCACCAATCGAAGAGTTGGTGAATCAGAAAACCTTGCCGATCAAATAATTAACAACAGAATTGGCAGCTAAGGTAGACGAGGTATGGAGTTCCTTAGACTCTAAAATTGAAACTGTCTTAAAAATTGTAGAAGAGTCTAAGGTAGAACAAAGTAGTGACAAAGGTAAGAAAAAGTGAAGAGATTTAGGCCCTGCACATAACAAGGGTAAGGGAAAAATCACTAACTCCGATGTGGCTAAGGACTCTGACATAGACAATGACAGTGGATGTGAGATCTTCCATTATGACCATCCTAAAGGATGTTGCCCCATCATCTCACATCTACAGGAGTCTGGGGTGTATGTGCTTAATTCAAGACTCAACCAACGGCAAACACCGCGAAGGTTACCTTATCCACAAGATAACCTAAGGAAGTTCCACCAACCACTAACGTATTATCCAAGTGGAACATCACCATAGCCCATCGAATAACATCATCAGTGGCAATACCCATAGTCATGGGGGATGTCATCACCGAAACATCAGTACCCTTATCGGCAGCCTGATCTATATGGATATTATGTGCAGCAGCCGATTTCTCCAAGTG
>MNCI01010107.1:158750-174124 GCA_015680685.1 Gnetum montanum | reverse complement strand
ACGCATTGGAACGTGAGCGTCGCCAACTTCCACCCCTCAACTTAAGATCATCAATTGGGAGAAGTTGGGCACTTCTTTGAAATTCAAATAGGCGCTCATTATTTCGGATCTCTCCCTTACAACTCAGTCATGGGGGAAATGGCCACCTATGCTAACCATATGGGGCCCTCAGCTCTTTTCCGATTTTTGTTTTACACATTTTTGTTTTACAAATTTCTTTAACTTTTCTAATTTTTTTTTTACAAATTTCTTTAACTTTTCTCATTTTTGTTTTACATCATTGTTATAATTTTCCACTTTGTGTGTGTGTGTGTGTGTCCCGTAATAAGTGTTCAGAATGATGGTATGAACTATTTTCATATTGATTACTAATGTTTGGTTTTTACCTTTAAGTCACAATGTTGATACTAAGGTACGTTTCTTTTGATATGGCAAGCAATGAGTTCACTCCATCCACCCATCCGCCAAGTTCTATGGTCTCGCTCGGCTTGGAAATGTACAGTCCCCTTCTAATAAGAACTTCAACGAATCGGTGACTGGGCATTTCTCAAACTAAGGAGGGCCTCAAGGATTGCAAAGGGTGTGACTTCAAGGGAACTTGATGCTTTTCTGTTGGTCATTCTCTTGGGTGCTTGGATGTTTTCTTCTTAAGTTTTCTCACCATTCCGATGTTACCCAACTATCGGAAGTTGAGACAATAAAAATAATCAAGCCTTTACATGGTGTGGTTCTCACGCATAAAAACACAAAAGAAAAAGGAGAGTGAGAATTCAAAGCACACCCCTTAGAGAAAAAATCTTGGGCTACAAGCACTGGTTATGGAACCCAAAGTGTTCCCTCTAACTAAGGCCCTTCTCTCTTCCCATTCTCTCCTTTGTTTCGTCAGAATGGTGGTGGCTCTTGGAGGACATGTTCTTGTTATCCAAGTGGACAGTTTAGCCAAATGCATTGATGCGAAGTCACTGGATGTGGTTTGTTTGAGGCCGGAGTTGGAATGAGACTTGCCAAGTCACATTAATCATCAAACACACAAGGGGCTATACACCACCTTGTTCTTGGAATTCCATTCCATTTTCTTCTCTCCATCCTCCTCTCCATTATTCACCTAATTTTCGATTGTATCATTAGTGTATATATTTTGGTTGATGCATTGTTTTCTTTTTGGTAAATTCTTGTGGTTAAGACTTTAACCCTTGTTCCAAATGACATTTCCGGAGCCTACGGACTCTTTGAATGTGGGTTTGTCAGGGCATTAAGGGCATGAGCCTGCTTTGGGGAGGACCCACTGGCATTCCTATTTGGAACCTTAGTTAAATTCTTTCCCTTAACATTTTGCAATTAATTTTATTTTATTTTGTTCATTTCCATCTTGACATCCCTTTCATCGATGCCATAGTTGTCCCTTTTTATCTATCTTTCTTACTCCTTTTCTTTTTCCATTCTAATGCTACTGGAGGTTTGTGATTAGTCATGGGGGTACGGGGCTTGATTTTTTTGATTTTCTCCTAGCCCCGAAATTTTTGATTTTCTTCCTAACCCCTACACCTTCGGTAGTCATCCTTAATATATTCCCAGATCCATATCAGCCATACCACAACCTAGCCAATGAACCTACACTAAAGCAAGGTATTAATTACATGATGATTCATTTACCCTTGCTAATATGTGATTGTGTTGTGTGTGCAGATGTCGGACATACAACAACGGATTGGATCTGGAGCAAACACATGGAATGGAGCAGCATTGAAGCAGTTATGCAAGGAGCAAGATCGATGACGTGCTTATGGATGGACAACAAAGATGCAATCTTGGCGTTGGCAGTAGCAACACTTCTCTCTCTCTCTCTCTCTCTCAGCTGCCAACAAAGGCCTAATGTCATTGTAATAAGGTGTTCACCCTCGTTATCATGAACACTAGTTTTGTCAAGTCTTGTAATAATGATTCGTTCACATGTCATCCCATTAGTTCCATTCCCCTCAATAATTCCATACCTTCTCGATATTATTGTAAGGAACTCAAGGACGAGTTTTCATTCAATCATGGGGGTATGATGAGACGCGATATCGTGTACGCAATATCGCGACCGTCGCGATATCGCATCCCATGCGATATCGGGTACACGATATCATGTCGTCCCCTGTGATATTGCGTACGCGATATCGCAGTCCGCTACCAAATCTATAAATAAGAGGCAACACTCCCCTCATTTCTCATCCTAGGCTTAAAGTAGGAAAACTCTGTCGGTTTGATCACTCCAGAGATAGAATATTTTCCATGTGACCGCAGTAGGAGTCCCCGAGTGAATGGATCTTTATTCGAGTAGCTTTGTACCTGAACACAAGTTGTGTATGGCAATAAAGATGGGCTTTGTGGATAAACCTTGCAGTGCATGGGATAGGATTTATTACTTGTTATTTATTACATGCATTAGTGCGACATGAGTATGACTTGATTACGAGCATTGACGAATGTGTACGNAGTGGGAATAGATGCTGACGCTAGTTAATTTAGACTTAGGACATTAGTTAGAGTTAGTTAGTTTCTCAACCCTTCACCTCATAGCATAGTAGAAAAACATAAAAACATATAAAAGTCATATACCTCGGACTTACTTAACCATACACCGTGACAACAACAAGTAAGTTTGGGAAGACAACGAATGATTAACCCCAAGTGTTCCATGGGGCGTTTAGGCATTTAGTCTGTAGAGTTCGACCAGATCATGTGTGCTACGCTCGTTTTGTATGGTTGAGTGTAGGGGTACCTTGCCACTCATAAATTAGTTTTCAATTCAAAAAAAAAACTGACTAATTATATATGAGAGTGTTTTCCTTGATTTATCTTGTTTCTATTTGCAAGTTTGAAAAGAAAGAAAAAAAATTACTTTTAGAAAAAATTGAAGTATCAATGAAATTTTAAGAGATTTACAACACATGATATAAAAAAGAGGAGGCAAGAATTGAAGATGGGGGATAGAAAAACTTCTATGTGAAAACTTGTACTACTTCAAGTTTTCCACAATTTTTTAAGCTTCAACTATTCTCTTACATTTTTCTTCTTCTTCAAATTCTATCTTTCTCTTATGCTATCTAACTATCCTTATTATAATTTAGAAAAAAAATGCTTGTCAAGGATGTTTTTCATTAATGAATTTTTGCACTTGTTATCTTAGGTTGGAGGTTTCTATGATTGATGTCCAAGGAATCTTCATGAACTCAACTTAAGATAAGTTCTTATATTTTTATTTTATATTTAAAGTATTGTGCATTCTTTTATTTTGTAAAAGTCATTTAATATGATATCCATAAGGTTTTAAATTTTAAAACTTTGATAGCATAGTTATACTATTTTCTTCTAATAAAGTATATGTTTAATTTGGTATTTCTAAGTTTTCATTTATTAAAATTTATATATCAAATTACCCTATCTTCTTTTGTTATCTTTAAATACTTTCCTTAATTAATATGTTTGTGTGATTTTGTGTTTTTCATATTTTATCTAAAATCTAATAACCTAAATATAATAACAATGAAGTGTTAGCCTAATGGTAAGACTCTTAACTTGAAAGTTCCAAGTCTTGGGTTCAATTCTAGTGGGCAATGTTGAGTTACAAAGTTTTAATTAGACTATATATCTTGTGGCCTAAATGTTAAAAAAACTATAATTTGGTCTACCACATTGACTATTCCTAGGTTACCATACTCATGTGGGAGACACCCTAGGTTACGATATTAAAGATATATGTTATCAATCAAAAAGTCAATGCTTGGTATGATGCTACAATGTACATCCTCCTTTTATAATTGGACTAGTGATAACTTTAGCATAGATGGGGAACATTGTGGCTTTGATTAGATTTGGAATTGATAGCTAGGGATGGCTCTCAAAGGAAAATCATATCATGGTTACTTACTAAGATTGCCTTTTAATAGTTATTAAAAAACACACCTCAAAGTCAAAAAATTAAAAACCAATAAATGAAGTAATTAAGAGAATTAGTAAGACATAATTGTAGAAAATTCGCCTAAGAATAAAGAAAAGAACTTCTCCAAAGATTTAGAAGAAAAAAGATGTAGATGCAAATTGAATCATATGAATGTAATAATAAGCATCATTAATAACAAAACCATATTTGCATACTTTATAAATGAAAAAACCTTCTTTGCATGCTTTGTAATAATAGGTAACATTCAAAAGTACCTATTTACAAGTGATGAGTGGCGAGTGGCAAGGTACCCTACACCCAACCATACAAATCACAAGTGTTCATGCACGATCCAATCGAATTCTGTGGATGGAACTAGTTGTGCATCTAGATCGTTATGTCTTGATCGCAGTTTGTTATCTTCCCACTTGGACTAGTGGTAACTTTGTCATGTAAGGTTTAGTCCAAAGTGAGGCATATGATAATTGATGTTGTTGCAGCCTTATGCTACTCCTAATGATGATGAAGAAATCAATTATTTAAACTAATTAACAATGGAAAGTAAAGTCTAAACTAGCCTATGGGTGATGAGTGTTCATTCCGAGCTTACCGTACATGTTTTGAATCCATGTATCCACTATTGGGATTACCAAGAACTATGCTATTGGGTGAACCAAGCAAATACATGTTTACGCTCGAAACTGGTCGTGCTCATTCCACCAATTCATTAATAAGCATGGAAATGTAGATATTAACTAAGTATGTGAAATATAAATTGCATTAAAAGTAAATTTAATCTAAGTCAAAGTGCTGCAATGAATAAGAATCAATCTTGATCTTATTGTTGTTCATGGAATATGTTCAGGTACATTACCACTTGAATAAGACTCCATACAACTGACTCAAATCCACCTGCAGGCACTCATTGATTATTCTCAAGATTATGATATAAAATTGCAAGAGTTTAGCTACTCTATTGACAAAACTCTTGTCAAACTATGTGCCCAAGCGTTATACTTATAGGCCGACACATACTTGGTGATATCGGGTATCTAATAACATAGCATGTGACTAGATATTGGATACGCAATATCCAATATTGGAGCTAAGATATCAAAGCTAAGATATCGGAGCCAAGATATCAAAGCTAAGATATCCAATATCTTAGCTGAACAAAAATTGACTTTTTGTTAGATATCCTAGCCAACTGATGATTCATCAACAAGTATAGACACTTATAAAGTAAAACCTTAATTTAAAAATAACATCAAACATAGGCATATAGATGTGAATTTTCAACCCATGCATTTACAAGTTATACCCTTATTTAAGAAATAATATTGCATACGAGCATATGGGTGTTAATTTTCAATCATGGCTCTTATCATTGTGGCTATACATACTATGGTAATGCAATTTACTATAGACAAAGGCTTCTACTTTCACATTTTCCTCCTTAAGCCTTGAATGGATGCCACTAATTTTTCTGTAGTGGTTGGTTACTTGTTGGGCAATTTTGATTCAGTTTACTTTATGCATGGATTCCTATGTGTCATGATTTGTAAATTTTAAAAAAATTTCACTTGTAGTGTGTACTTGAAATAAGAGACTAAATAAAAGTGCACTAGATCATTCCTAGGTACTTACAATTTAATTTTAAATTAAAAATGATATTTAGTGAATCCAAAATGGGAAAGTAAGAAAAAACATGCCTCCAAGCTAGCATTGGATACTAGTATTGGAATTTAAACATAGTAAATTAGGATGTCAATCACATGAGTGCACTAACCCAAGTAGGCCCAACACTCATTATATGTATTACATTAATTAAAATGTAACTCATACCTTTCATGTGGAAAATATCAATTTAAAATAATATCTTATTTTATATTGAAAATATATAATTTAAATATTTTATTATATTTTAATTGATATCCATGCCTACAACTACAAATAAATAAAGATGAGCTTTTCATAGAGGCGAATGGCAAAAAAGAACTTATGTAGTCAACCCCATTTTGTTAGGACAAGGCTAGGATGATGATGATTATGATAATCCCTACCTATAAACCTATCCCTAGTCTTTGCAAATACTCATGCATCTAGACACATTTTGATCCATAATTCCTCATTTCCTTACTTCCAAGAATCAAATTCATTTGATGCATAGATAATTCCTTCAAAGGGTTCATGACATAAACCATTTCCCATTTCCAACATGGATGCAATTACACAATTGAATTTTGTTCCATCTTGATGTGGGGAATAAAGGTAAGTGCTAACTATTTATGAGTGATTTCTAGAAAAAAGCTAAACTAATGTTCAATAGGCAGTAAGAATACTAGGCTTGTATTTGGTATTATTAACGATGTAGCATGGATAACATAATTATGACCATGGAAATGATAATGGAGGAGCATGTTTTATGAGAAGAATGTAATATCAACATGTTATTTTGAATAAAAACACAAATCAAAATTTTCTCATGTTTTTGAAGAGTTTCTTCACTACTCTAGTGCTTCCCTCTATAGCTCTCCTCATAGTTCTTCTCTTCACAAGAATTTATTGAAGCTTAGAAACTCTTGAGGGAGTCCTTTCATCTTTACATTCAATTTTACAATTTTTTCTTTAGTTATTAGTATTTTTCCCACTTTTTTCCTAAATTCCTATTTAGTGTTGTAAACAAAAAATTTATTTTTAATTTTTTCTAGCATGCATTAGTTCCTATGCTTTTCATTTTTTTGAATGATTATTAATTATGCTATGATTTTGATATTTTGTTAGAGTTTCAATTTGAGAGTTGAAGATTTGTATGATTTGTTATTGCAAGTGATAATGATTCAAATTTTGTTGTTCTTAGAGTTCTTTTACAATTGATGTACAGTGGAAACATGTAAAATTTGAATGTGTAATTGGATGTTTATCATTAGAGCAATTCATAGAATTTCTTGTGATGGCATTTTCCATTTCTAGTTGAATAATGTTTTTGTTTTGTTAAGATTTTAGTTCATTTTTTGAAATTTTAAATACTTCATCTTTGAAATTTGGAATAGACAATGTTGGTGCTATGCATAATGCTTTTGTAATGACATTTGGTTTTTGCGTTTTGATACACCTCTATCTTCACACTTACTACGACTCTTACCTCTCAATTATAAAGACCTTTTTGTTGTAGGATGAATGATTGTCATCCTCATCCTCTTTTCTTCTTTGTGCTTCTTTTCCATAGTGGTATTCTCTCTTCCCAAATTTCAACCTTCATGATGGTCCCTCCTTGATCTCTTCATCATTGATTGAAACCTTTACCATAAACTCTTCTAGAATCTTAATTATTGAGACTTCATCAACACTCTTGCAAGTAGCTTTAATAGATGATTGATAAGGAAAAAAATCTACATGTAATTGACCTTTTACAACGTATTTATTGTTAGGGTTATACATTTATGTTAAGAACAAAAACAACAAAATCATAGCATAATAGCATCTTTGGGTATATAATTGCACAAGTCAAATGTCACTAGAATTGAAGATATTTTCTTTGTGTTTTTTAAATTTTTTTATATCTCTTGGATTTATTGAACCAAGTCAATTTGAACCATGTTAGTGTTTTCCCATGATCTTATTCTATTAAGGATTTAGTGTATTTTATTAGGATCAACATTCAAAGGAGATCTATATTAAGTGATTATCATGATTTTATGTTTATATTATCATAGTGATGTTCAATATTTATGCTTAATTGATAACTCACATTAACTATTGGTTAGTTAATTCTTAACTAATTATTGTATATTTTCACGAATATTATGATAGTTACTCTACATCTATAAATACTCTTCAAACTTCATGTATAAGTATCATGAACTATGTGCAAGATAAAGAAAATGTATTTAATTCATATCTCAAACAATGTTTCATACTATCCTAAACAGGCATAACATACTAAAGCTTACATTGTGGTCATCCCATGTATATTGTAATGTTGTCAAAAATGGTGTGTATATGTTAACTTATATAAACTTAACTTGATATCAAAGCACAGTTATGTTAATTTACAATATTATCATTATGAGGCTTCCACAGTGATAGGATTGCTGATTGCAATAAATATGACCCGTGATATATATATTGAAGATTTATTTCTTCATTTGTTATTTTGCAAAACCTCAAGCAATTGGACTAGAGCTCTCTAGCAATGCACAATCCAATGCATTCTATTGGTTTACATTTCAAATTATATTTATTCTCTTTCTAGATAATCACAATAAGTTTAACTTTTTGAATTTATTCAAAATCTTTAAAATTCACATAAAAGCAGTGTGTAAATTACCACTTTTGTGATGATTATTTTTTTCTAGTTTTTGAACTATTTATGGAATTCTAGATTCTTAATTTATTTTTTCTTAAGTTATAGTTTGTATGATTCACTTAAATGTACATGCTTTTTGATTTTGTTGTTTTCATACATATATCTTTGAAACCTGCAGTTGCTATAGCAACTTTTTAACAAATGGTTCGTGGTAATAGAGGTAGAAATCAACTGTGAAGAATATTTAAAGTTGCTGGCTTCCACCGTGCTTATAGAAATAGCACGGTTCACTGCTTCAATGGCTAGCCCACCTGCAGGGGTCGTTCAAAAGATCGACCAGGTCATTCGACAGTTTATTTGGTATGGGGTAAGGGTGGGAAGAAGCTGGGAGAAGACTGCAAGACTGAAGAATGCTGGTGGGATAGGATACTTTCCTTTAGAGATGAGGTCAAGCTGGAAATGCAACGCCTTGTGAATTGGCTGATGGAACCAGAGGTGAGACAGACTCAGTGGGTGAGGCTGATGGGGCAGAAATACTGTCAATGGAAGCAGGCATGGTGGATCACCATGCTGGCGAAACATCTGCAAACATGTCAGGGAGATGGAAGTGAAGGCGTTGTTGGGCAAATCTCCCAAAGAGTTGGTTAAGGCAATGCATCCGCTGGTGGCTGGCTAGACTGATATTTAGCGCGCGTGCCTCCTTGATAAAATAAAGACATTCACCTGGTTACTTATGCATAAGGCGCTACCGGTGCAGGCACTTTTAAGAAAGCTGGGGGTAATCATTAATACATATCGACTGATATGCATCGTTGATATTGATTATTGAAACAATTGATCAGTTTGTATATCAATGTCCATTCATGAGGGAGGTTTGGCGGGTGGCTAGGCTTAGTCCTCAGCTAAGGTTGAGCGAAGATTCTCAAGAGCTGGCTGTCTTGTAGGCCAACTGGAAAAGTAGGAAGAAGTTGGTTTTCTGTTGATGCCCGGGTCTGTCTTGTGGGCCACCGGGTCCATCGCTAAAACAGGGCTGCATCTGTGTAATGAAGCGATGAGTGCTATAGGGCAAGGTAGTATATATGAACTGGCAGTCATGCAGTTTCAGAAGAATGAGTATATATGAACTGGCAGTCATGCAGTTTCAGAAGAATGAGGAGCTGTGGGAGATGGTGGTCAGAATAGGATGGGATGACATGCTACAACGGATTGAGGCAGAGCTAGGGCTGGCTCAGTCTTTCTTTGATAATTGGGTGGGAGAGGAGACACGTTTTCAAGGTGGATGGATTATTATAACGGAGGCTATGTTGGCTGAGGTTCTGGGCATGCTGACGGAAGGGGAAATCATAGTTCCGGTGCTTTGCAATCAAAGTTGTGCTCATGAATTTTTCAAGGGAGCAATCTCTTGGACAACAAGTTGGCACATAGGGAAGGCGGCTCTTCCTAGGTTGTGGCAAGATGCGGCTGTCTTGATTGATCATTTTCTGGTTCAATCGGGCTGCCCTAGAAAGGTTCTGGGAGTTCACTTCACATTTATGTGATGTCTTTAAAATATGCTATGCTATTTTATAGAGTCTTTGAGATGAAAGAGGCCAGGTCGAAACCCTGGGGTTATTATGGCTCTGTGGAGATCAGGGTGTACTGAGATTCCTATGTGGGTTTGGCTGGAGGCTATCCAACGGGGGTGGTGGCAGATTGGTCAGGGGGTAGAGGGTAAAGGCTTGATGATGAGCAGAAAGGGTTTGGAGATGATTCTCGGGTTGTCGAGTGGTGTGGAGCGATCTACTTCGCTCACTCCTGCTGAGGTCCAGATGATGGTGAATAACGTTTGTCTGGTTGTGGCTGAACAAGCAAGGGCTGAGGAACGGGTGGTGTGGGAGGCAAAATGGATGCAGCTGCTGGTGGAAATGCGAGGGGAGGCGAATCATCAAAGGGCACTGTATTTGCAACAGATGGGAGCTCTTCTGGAAGGGCAGCATGCAGAGCATTTTCAACTGATCGCATGGCGCTAGCAACGAATTGATCTGGTTCCGCAGAAATCAAGGGAGAGTTCACATCCTCAGAGGATAAACCGGAGCAAAGATGAACAACCGGCTTTCGGTTGGTCACGCTGCTTCCTTACGTAGGGCTTCAGGGAGAACGCCTGGGAGACAAACGCAGTTTTTTTTTATGTGGGTGGGGCTGTTAGTTTGAGAGGGCTTGGCATAGGACTCGATGTATGCCAACTTGTGAAATGGGACAGTTGGGCCTCGTCTCGGACTGGGGTAGGGTAGGTGTTACTTTGGGGAGGGGCTTTGGACCTATTTTGATTTGGTCTAGTGGAGGTTGGGGCTGCCTCTTGATTGATTCCTAAGGAGGATTTTGGGCTTTTGCCATTGTACATATTTTTGAGTTAATTCATCTTGATATTTTCACAAAAAAAGTATAATAAGAAAATGCCTTCACCACCACCACCATAGGGTAGTATAATAAGAAAATGCCTTCTCAAAAAAAACTTTTGTTTGTATTTACAACAATGGTTGGTTTATCTTTTAATTAGGCTAAATTTGGTAGTTGGAAAGAATCTAGAAAAATTTTATGAGATATTACTTCTAGAGAAAGATAACTTTACACCAAAGGAAATAAATTTTTATAGGCATTAATTGATTGAGTGCTTTGACACTAAGGAAGACTAGAACAAGGCTTATGTTACTCCTACCATGAGAGTGTTGTTATCATAGTTGACAATGATGTACTTTGGCTTGGTTGAAATAATTGTCTATTAAGTGTGCATTAAGGACATTTAGAACTTTATTTTATGATATCTTCTTAATCTGCTTTATGTCGTGGTGAAGGAAGCAATTCCTATGAATTGGTTATCCATTCTCAAAGGAAAGTTATTAAATGATGAACTTGCATATTGTTTAATGACTATATTTTTATTATGACTACTTGCTTCCTATTTTGTTAGATTCTTTCAAAACTCCAAGATGATGGATGTTATGGTGATGATGATAAACAAGACAAGCATAAAGGATTAAAATTTTTTAATAAAGCTTTTTCCAAGAAAGAGTTACTATTGCCAAGATACCTTTATTAAAGTAGATTGAAGGAGTATAGATAGAGGAGTGAGATGTGCTAGAAAGTGATTACTTATTATCATCCATAGTGAACATGATACTCCACCATCATAAGCTCAAAAACAAAGTTATTCATTTTGAGTTAACCATGTACTTCTTTAAGACTATAGTAAAGAAAAGTCTAGTAGAAGAGACATTATTTAATAAGTCCAAATGAAAAGACATTAACACCATCAATGAAGATAACTTTACAATAATCCAATCCAAGGTTTCATGGGATATTGATAAATTAACTAAGTCATATCCTATCGGTGTGAGTAATGATCTTTTGTACAATTTGATTATTTGAAGTTACATTGTAATAAGTTACTACTTCAAGGCCAACGCCTTTGGGACCATGTTGAATAAAGAAAACAAAGCCTTTTGTGATGCTCTAGTATAAAATAAAACATTAAATAGAGATTTCACAAAAGCATAAAAAGATAAGGAAAAATAAACTACAACATTCATAATGTATCAAAAAGAGGTAATAAGGCTTTGAAAATTGGTCATGCAGAAGCAATAAATCTAGAAGGCTTGAAGTAAGAAAGAAGCATTGTAGAATCTAACATTGATCTTGAACTAACTAATAGAGTTTATGAATTGATGGTAAAAGTAGTGTAATTAGAAAGTGATAAAAATAGTTAGGAAGAATGAAACTCCATTTGTTTTTAGCATTTAGAAAATTCCCAAAAAGAGATAACAGAGCTAATAATGAAAAAAATTTGACATGGAAGAGACTCTACTTGGGGGAAGGGGGTTGCGGGGTGTGTGCGGGATGGGTGGGCAGGGGGTGTGGGGGAGAGGGTGGGAACAACATGGTGTCATGGTGGAAAATTTACAATAACAAGTGATCATTGATAAATTTATAATTCATTATAAATAAGTTTTAAATCATTGATTAATTCAAGTCATGACATATTGATGGGATGTGATATCGCATGGGCCGTGATATCATGTATGCGATATCGCAGTCCACCGCAATGTCTATAAATAAGAAGTGGCTCTCCCTTGTTCATAATAATAGAATAGAAGTAGCGAAGCTCTGGCAGTTTGATCCCTCCAGAGATAGATTATTTTTCCCGTGTCTGCTCGCAGTGTGGTGAATGTAATTGTATGGCATTCTTTATTTGAGTGTGACGTACTTGGACACGCACATGACCGGCAATAAAGATCGAGATTACTTCATCATTGCAGAATTCACTTTGTTTATTTAAATTTTATTTACTACTTTCTCTCTCACCCTTATCTCCTAGTAACGTGGAATGAGTACAACTTGATTACGAGCATTTAAGTGTGACTACTTGGTATCCCAGTGGTGTACCTATGATCTGCGCTTGGTAATCCCTGTGGTAGTCATGCACGAAGTCCAAGATGTGTACAGTTGATCAAGGAATCGGATGCTCATCGCACTTAGGCTAGATTAGACTCTCTTACCCTTTCCCCCTAGCTTAGCTTAGTTAATATTATTTTCCCACTGCCTTCAGGAGTAGCGTTGGATTAGGAACACATCATACACCTCACTCTGGACTAAACCATACGTGACAAATATAATACTAGTCCAGGTGGGAAGAAAGCAAACTGTGACCTAAGGTTAACAATCTAGGTGCCACAACTAGTCCGTTTGCAGAGTTCAACCAGATTGAGCGTGAGAACGCTTGTATTCATATGGTTGAGTGTAGGGGTACCTCACCACTCATCATAGGTGCCGTTGCTGAGGACGGTGCTAGTTATCTAGATTAGTTATATCATACAAGGTCGCTGTATAAGAACTTGATGATATATCTCTTAGAAAGAAGTAATTATTAAAAGTCACAAGTAAATTCACACACAACTTCACAACCATGTCTCTTCTACAAGATGATAGTAACGCCACACTTAGTGAGGAGGTTCATTGGAGAACCAATGAACTATATGACGATGAAGATTGGAGTATACAACCTGAACTGGGATTTTCTTATAAACGTGAACAAAAACAACATCATCACAACACAAGAAGACATAACTTACCTGATGACGATGAACCCCCATTGGCCACTACAAGCCTAACGCAAATACAAGAGGCTGTTCGAATCTCACGTAGGCATCGTAAAGAGAGCCGTCTACCCAGGCTTGATTTAAACAACTTTCCTAAATTTTCAGGAGGCTATGACTTAGATTCACATCAACATTTATAAGCCTTCTACGATGCCTACACATGGAACAACATTGATAATGGGTGGCAAAGACTTAAGCTCTTCCCTATGGCACTCGTTGACCAAGCAAAAGTATGGTATAGATTATTAAAACCAAATTCAATACGACACTGGTCAACAATGGTAGAAGTCTTTAACGAAAAATATCAAACCTATGCAAGAGTATCAGCCTTGAGGAAACAAATCCAAGGATGGAAACAAGCAAAACATGAACCCTTGGACATGGCCTTAGAAAGATATTATGCACTGTTAAACAACTGTCTAGGCCATGGGTTTTTCGAGGAAAGGCTAATGTACCATATCATTGATGGGCTATGTAATGAAATAAGAGAGACCTTAGGAGTATATGCCTAAGGTCAACTATACGAACTATGAACCCATAAAATCCAAGAGCTTATTTAGCAGGTAGCAAAAGAAGAAGGAGAAATAGCTCGATGGGAGAGTGTTGAAAAACATCAACGGGACCAAAAAATCAACGCAACAAAGGTCCATGATCATAAAAAGGAGAAATCAAAAAATCTCAAGGTGAAAACATCATCTTTGCCAATACAACAATCTTTAGAAGAAGTCGAGGCAAAGATTAATAAGATGTTGGAATGGATGTATAAAAAGTGTGGAGAATATATCAACAACATTGGAGATAGAGTTTTGACAACCCAAGAAGTAGGACGAAACATTAGACATTCGGAGAAAAGGAATAAAGGGAATAAGTGCTCAACTACCAATCCTACGTATGAATGCAACATATGCCTATACAATCATCCCAAGGGCCAATGCCCAATACTATTACATCTACATGAGCATTAGGGAAATACATTACATCTAGAGTTCATACAGAGATACTGTGTTTGACCACAGTGGCAACCATCCCAGTTGTGGGGGAGACCACCCTTAGATTGGAGGCACCCTTCACATTTTCTGAATTCAAATGCTTATCATGTTCAACATCTTGTTTCTCCATTTGGGCCAACATACTCTATCTCACCACAATACCATTCTCCACAATACTATCAGCCCATACCTCCAATACAACCACCACCTTGTGCACCTTATCCTCCTCCTAACTTTCCACATTCTCATCCTTTCCCTTCTTCCACAATGCCACAAATTGTTCCTAATGTGTTTGTGCCACAACAACAACCCATGAAAAACACTTGTGCTACTACTACTAACAGCAGTGAGAAACCTCCTTAGCATCAAAAGCATCCTTTCTTTAAACACAACCGTAAGAAAGGACAACACAATTCCAAGGCCACTGCATCTTCCATCTTAGCATAAGTCCCACACTGTGGTGCACCCTTACCTTCGAACCCAACGCCTCATGTAACTTTATCAAGGCCACCATCAAACACTCCAACCACAATACGACCCAATGAACACAACCATGGGAGGCATCATTCTAATCCTTGCATACCATCTAACGGTCACAAACATTGTAGTGGGTCAAGTCGTTATTCGGGAACTACATCGTATAAAGTGCCCCACTATGCTTACTATAATCAAGTGTGTGAACCCCAAGAGGATAAGTATAGACCAGTTCTAATACTTCCGACATGCAAGGATCCTCATCTTACATTTATTAATCCTTGTCATCCTCAACTGATTAGTTATGGGGGATATCCCCCATTTCAATGACAAGAAGGATTAATAAATATTTTTCATTTTCTTTAATTTTACAACTATTTGTTTTTCAATTTTTCATTTTTCAACTTTTTGTTTTATCTTTTTATCTTTTTATCTTTTTTGTGTTTTTTTCTTTTTATGTTTTTGTAAGTAATCTCATCTATGAATAAAACACTCATGTGGATCGTTGGTTGAGGTGTGTTTTATGTTATTAAGTCATGAGTGGT
>MNCI01010107.1:120734-158156 GCA_015680685.1 Gnetum montanum | reverse complement strand
GGATTACATTTAACCCTTCTAGTGCCCACAGACACTTTAAGTGTGGTTACACACGGGCATTATAGGTTGGAACCTGCTTTGGGGAGGACCCACTTGTGTAATTTTTCATAATTTTCACTAATTCTCTAGCTCAAACACACAATTTCTTACCCTTAGTTTAATTTTTCACTTGATTTTCTTTCCCTATTATTATTCCTCTAAATTTTAACGTTCCAATGTACCATTACATTCCCTTTTTTCGTAATTGCCAAATTGTTATTGCTAAAGTTCACATCTTTATCATTAAGAGTGCCTCTCGAATCAATGATATTACCCTAGAACATCTTAATACTTGCCAATGTCCTAAATTTCCAACATTAATTTTAAAAAAATCATTAAAAATTCAGTATTTTCTTGGTGTCTCACATCACTAGGGACGAGATATCGAGTACGCGATATTGTGTCCCACATGATATCGTGTACGTGATGTATTGTACGCGATATCGCATCCTATTTACCTATAAATAGGTACCTCTGCCGAAACACTTAGCATCATTTTGCCATTCACACGAGGGGAGTTGTTGAAATTTTTCTCTACGAATTTTGATTGCGTGACCCTTGCTTTTTCCCTCATATCTCGAGCACTGGTGCTCCGATTTTAATTCCGTTTGAACCTGCTTGAACCTAGAGTGTTCAGTTTAGTCATGGGGGAGAAAATTGCTGAAAAGTGCCTAACTTTTTTGAAATTTATCATTGCCCAAAGGACATCAATTAGGGTAATTAACACTAACACTTAGAATAACTGTGCCAAAAATCATATGACCTTAGGTACACCGAGAGATTAAAATGGAAACCACCTAAGTCACAAGACCCATTATTACAATTTCTGGGCACGATCACACATTATAATATAAGATCTTTAATTAAGGCAAGTAGTAAGGTATAACTTGACTTTGAAAACAACCTTACTAACGCTTGGTCTGTGTAATTGCAGATGGCCCCAAAATGGGCACAGCAGGAGGGTCCTATTCAAGGTGGAACGAAATGATCTTAGAAAGGTGGAAGACAAGGCCCTACCAAACAACATACAGAATAGGAGGTGCAATCATTCAGCATCCATTAAGAAGAACCTCCTACTAGACGGTCCGGGTAGGTAGAAGTGGGAGTTGCTACTACGCCTGAACTGAGAAAACAACTCACGTTGCCCCTGGAATGTGTTCAGGCTATCCATGAGAAGTCCACATTCGCTGTGGTGATTGTGGAGCTAAACTTCAAATCTTTTGCAGAGTTCACTCCTAAGGCTATTAGGGATCACCTCAAAGGGTCTCCCTTATGGCCTATCCTCTCTGAAAGCGGTGCCTGGTACTTAGGTGAAACGTACCAATTCTAGCACAATAGGGAGCAAGGCATCATAGTTAATATTTGTGGTGTGACAGTTGACTTCTCTACATAGGCAATTTCATAAGTGTTAAACCTTCCGAACTCAGGGCCCCATCTTACTCAGTTATCCACCTGTTCAAACCCCGATGTGCGAAAGGATTGGTTAGAGAAGGCTTATGGTAGAGACAAAGCATTTGGAGAATTGACGATGGAAGAGAGTTTATTTCAAAATTGGAACCTATCACCTCTTCCCCACAAAAGGCTTGAAAGGAATATCCACGTATGCGGCCAGAGGGTGTGCAGTGTTGATGGGAAAGGTTAACGCTAACCTTCCCCATCTATATTTGATGGAGATCCTAAGGCGATTTGAAGAATAGAAGTCAAGGAAGATGGTACTACCTTCCCCTGTCTTATTAGAAAACTGTACCAACAGGTTGGTATTCAGGGATACACAAATAATGTCCTCCAAAAAGTCCAGAATGCTTATTATGTCGAATTACTAAAGGCGCCAGCTCCAAGAAAGAGCATTGGCGAAGAGTTGAAACCCGAAGAAGAAGAAGAACAGATGACTGGACCACCTACAACTCAACTTGTAGGACCCAGTCAACCTCTAGCCATGGGTCCTAGCCAACAATAAGAAGTAGGGCCTGGCACAAGTTAGGATCAGCTGCCACCACCGCAAGAGTACAGACCGTTGATGAGCCATCTTAGGGCCATCGCTGAGACAATCAGTTGGGGAAGTCGTGATGACACAAACCTCTTCCGCGTCATCAATGATGCCAGTCAGCCTACAGTTTTAGTAGATCGCACAAGGGATGAGTTATCAATTCAAACAGGAGGAGGGGAAAGTAGATGGTCACAACAGATCTCAAGTAACGCGACATCCTTTCAGGTGCAGTTAGAGATTGGTGAAGGGGCCATTATGATAGTCATGTAATACTAGAATGTCATGGGAGCTACTGAAGTGATCACTGACCACATCAAGGAATCCTTTAATGAACCTGTTGTGCCACTGGTAGATCTCTCTAAGGCACGGGATGCTCAAACTCTTGTCGGGACCTCAATGAATCTTGCAGAACATGAGGATGCGCTAGATCGATTGCTACAAACAGGGTAAGTTCTAACGTCCTTGTTTGACATCCCTCAGGATGTCAGAACAATTCAATCAAACCTCATTTCCACAAAGGGGAAATTGGTCATATCTGAAGTAAGGGCCAAGCATGCTGAAGCTGAAGTGCAGAAATTACAAGAGCAGCTTGTGGCCTTACAAGCAGCATAGCGAGATCCTTTACAATTTGTTTCCACAGACCAGCTAGAAAATTTTAGAATGGAGCAGCTAACAAAATTAATATCAGAGAATAAGAAGGTGTTAGGAGAAAAGGAGACGGTTGTTTGGGATGCCTCTGCATCATAGGCACAAACCCATGCGCATCTTAAGGTACTCAAGGCCTTAGAAGAAGAAAATAAGCAATTGGTTGCAGACAATCTTCGGTTGACCACTGTAGAGAAACAAAAGAATGTTCTCGATGAACACTTTCAACAACTATGAGAACAATTTATTTGGGTCAATCAAGATGTAAGACATTTAGCAAGAGAGAATCAAACCCTCTCAATGGAGGAGGTACGCACTATTCGACAAAAATCAGCAATAGAGATAAGCGTGTGGTAGAATGAGGCTAAACGACATGAGAAGCTGAAGGAGCATTTTCGTGATCAAATGGGGATGTATAAAAAAATCCTAGAGAAGGAGATCCATATGGCCAAGGCTTAAATCAACACTATCAGTGCTCAACACACTGATTGTAGGGCCATATTGGACACTTACGCCTTCATCCACCAAGAGGAAGTTAAAAAAATTGGGACCTGCAAATCTAGGACTTGACAGAATACATGGAGTTGGCAAACCTCAGATATGCCAACCTTGCCATGTTAACAGCAGGGCACACAAGAATAGAGCTCGAACAGTAGGTAGCTTCCGCCCATCTCAAATATGAGGTAGAATTTACAGAGCATAAGAAGCTAGTTGAAAAACTAGATGTTGCAAATTCTGAACTCGAGGTGGTAAAAGCAAGCTACCAGGGATAGAAAGACATCGCAACCAACTTGGATTGATAGCTAACAGACCTTCATGAATACAAAGATAAAGCCAAAGCCTATGAAGAGGAACGACAAGTGTTCATGGCATGGTACGTTAAGGCCAACTAGATGTTCCTGCAACTACCCTTTTCGTGGGAAGTTCCGACTCCGTCAAACATCGGAACACTCGCATGGATGGAACAAGATCCTCAGACCGAAGAGGAGAAGCTCCAGGCCATACTTCAATGCCATCAAGCATCAAAGCCTGGAGCACAAGACAAAGGGAAAGCACCCATGGAGGAGCCACTGCCACTAGGAACTACATGAGTTCCCATTTTTTGTAGTTGTAGTATTTTTATGTGTTGTGTCTTCCCATACTACAGCAGTAGTCCATTTCTTTTTCTAGTTAATAATTCCATACCTATCCATTGTGTAATCAATGGAGCTTGTTCTCTTTGTAAATTGAGGATGAGTTTTTATTCAGTCGTGGGGGTATGATGGGACGTGATATCGTGTCTATCGCAATATCGCATCCCCCGTGATATCACGTACATGATATCATGTCTTCCCTGCGATATCACGTACATGATATCGTATTTTGTTGCAATGTCTATAAATAAGAAGTGGCTCTCCCTTGTTCATAATAATAGAATAGAAGAAGCAAAGCTTTGGTAGTTTGATCCCTCCAGAGATAGATTATTTTTCCCGTGTCTACCCGCAGTGTGGTGAATGTAATTGTACGACATTCTTTATTCGAGTGTGACGTACTTGGACGTGCACATGATTGGTAATAAAGATCGAGATTACCTCATCATTGCAACATTCACTTTGTTTATTTAATTTTTATTTACTACTTCCTCTCTCACCCTTATCTCCTAGTAACGCGGAATGAGTACGACTTGATTACGGGCATTTAAGTGTGACTACTTGGTATCCTAGTGGCGTACCTAGGATCTGCGCCTGGTAATCCCAGTGGTAGTCATGCTTGAAGTCCAAGATGTTTAGGATGTGCATGGGAAGGGGGATTGAATACTTATGTAAGGGTAGTTGATTATTAATTAACAATTTGATCATTTGAATTGATTATAAAGTGAGTTTCAACCTATTATTAATTGTAGAAAAATAAAATATAAAATAATAAAAATCATATGCCTCACTCTGGACTAAACCATGTGTTACAAAGCTACCACTAGTTCTAGTGGGAAGACAACAAACTACGATAAAGGCATAGTGATCTAGATGCCAAAACTAGTCCCATCTATGGAATTTGACTGGATTGTGCATAAATGCTTATGATTCGTATGGTTGAGCATTGGGGTATCTTGCCACTCATCATTGGCACCATTGTCAGGGATGGTGCTAGTTATCTAGATTAGTTATATTATACATGATTGCTACAAAGGTATTAATGATCTATCTCTTAGAAAAAATTAATATTTTAAGTCACACACATTGTTAGACAAAACCATGTCTTCTTCACATAGGACCAATAATGCATCATATGGTGAGAACACTTATAGGAGAAATGATAGGATATATATTGAAGAAAATTGAAGTGAACAACCTCAAACAGGGGTTTCCAATGCTCATTTAGACCCTTACTACACTCAAAGACTACATTCAACTAGTGCAAAAAATCCTAGAGGAGATGAAGTAAGTCCTAGATCAAGGAGGGCTTGAAGGCTTAGGACCTCCCCTAAACATAGATAAGATAAATAAAGGGACCATGGGAAGAATTATAGAATCCATGGTAATTCTTCTAGCTCCTCATCTTCCTCTTCCTCTTCAATGTCTAGTTTTGATGAAGATGAACATAGGTATAGAGATAGAGCTTCACTATGGGGTCAAGATAAAGATAGAATTTGGACCCAAGGGCAAAATAAAAGACATCAAAAAGAGCATAGACAAGATTGTCACAATCAAACGAAAAAAATAAAAATTTTCATCACAACATGTATGATGATGATGAATCCTTGTTGGCCACTAAGAACTTGATGGAGATCACAAACGTAGTTAAGATACCTCACAGGCATTACAGGGATAGTCGCTTACCTAGGCTTGATATAAACAATATTCCTAAATTTGTGGGAGGCTACAACTGGGATCCACAACATCATATACAAACCTTCCATGATTCTTGTGCCTCGTACAACATTAAGAATGATTGAAAAAATCTTAAGCTCTTTCCTAGGAAAGTAATTGACAAAGCGAAAAGTTGGTATAGATCGTTGGAACCAAGTTTCATTCACCAATGACACATAATGCTAGAATTTTTCAATGAAAAATACCAAACCTATGTGAGGGTGTCCAACCTGAGGAGACAAATCCAAGAGTGAAAGCAAAAAAAGTCATGAACCCTTGGATGTGGCCTTGGATAGATACTATTTGCTACTACACATATGCCCAAGCCATGGCTTCTCTGAGAAACAACAACTTTTCCACATCATAGATGAGTTTCATAATGAAACAAGGGAGACCTTTGGGATGTATGCTTCAAGTCAATTATATGAGCTATGAACCCATTAAGTCCAAGAGTTAATTGAGCATGTGGCAAAAGAAGAAGGAGAGCTATGAAAATGAGAGAATGTAGAAGAAAACTATTGGGACCCAACTCTTCAAAAGAAAAGGGTTCATATCTATGATAAGGAAAAAAGGTAACTCTCGATGAGATGATTTTACAACCAACCTTGTTAATACAAAATTTTATCAATGGGCTTGAAGCAAAGTTAGGAGAGATATTGGAAGGGATGAATGAGAAAGTTAAAACTTACATAGAAATCATAGTGGAGAGAGTGACACAAAGAAAATCAAGTGATCACAAAAAAGGAGGAAAAAGAACCAAGAAATAGCTAGGAACACATATAAGCAAATAGGAAAAATGATTGAAGAAAGTGAGGCTATAGACTCAACTGCAGATGAAGCTAATGGATATGACATTTGCATATATGACCATTCAAAGGGCCATTGCTCGATCTTGTTGCATCTACATAAGAGTTGGGTAGGGGAATTAAATCTAAAGTTTTTATAAAAGTACATGCTTAGGAGATTTCCTCTTCTATACAGTAATTTTAGACAACCCCAAAACCAACCATACTATCTTGGGGGGACTTATTACCAACCTCAACACTAGCATCAACTAAAATGGCAACAACCATAGTTGTGGGGGAGGCTTCCACCAAACCATCCCTATCATTCCTACCAACTGAACCCACATGGATATTATGTTCAAGACCCTATTTCACCAACTAGTTTTACTTCCTCTACTTCAAATCACTACTACCACTCTCCTGAATATCATTATCTTGCAACATCTTATACGAGATCACCATCTCACACCTCTCACCTTACATCATATCCTCAATATTCTCATACTTTCCTCCACCATATGTCACCTCCAACAACACAAGAAGGTTTGGCATCACAACATCAACGAGAGAAGGAAACTTGTGCTACGAACATACGTGTAAATGATAACACTAGTAGATCTTAACCAAAGGCTTGGAAATGTCCCTTCTAGAGGAAAGGTCATAAATCAAAGTAAAACACTTATGGACCTACTACATCAACTAAATTAGAACAAGGCCAAGCTAATGCAACAACCTTCCTTGCAAAAATGATGTCTCCTAATCATATGCAAAAGCCAATAGCCATCACCACTCCAACACAAGACATAAATGATAAACCTATCATTATGGAGAGATAAAAGAATCCATGCATCATCAATAATGATAAAGAGTGCAGTTGTGGGTTGAAAGTTCAAAATATTAACACAACCCCTATACTGGTCCACCATAAAGTTCAAGAGCAAGTGTGTGAGCAAAACCTAGTCTACGTAGTAGCCACTAAACCAGAAGACACCTGGTGGCTTGAAAATGAGAATATAAAACTATCTCAAGGATGCATGGAAGTAACTAATTTGCTTATCAGTTTTGGAATTTTTCTTTATATTTTTCTCTTTTCTTGAGTCATTCTCTTTATGTTTTATGAATGTATTTTATGTTTTTATTAATAAAATTTCCAAGTCATGATGCAGAAGTTAACGCTATGTGTTAGGTTTTTTGTGCTATGTTATCAAGATGATTGGGTAAGTAATTATGTAAAGCAGTGAGACCACCTCATCCATCCATCCAGTTCTTTGAATAAAATATCTTTTTCATGGAAATAATTTGGTTCTTCATTTATGAAACTAAAATCAATGAATGATCATTGTACCTTGAAGAAAGAGGGAATGACTAAGAGGGAATGACAAAGGATGAGACCTCAAGGGGACTTGTTGGATTTTCTTCTTGACTTCCTTCATGTGGTTTATGACTCCTCTTGGAATGTATCATCACTCCCTCATTGACCAATAAGAAGGAATCTTTATCTTTGCATGGTGTGATTCCCAAAAAGAAAAAAAAACAAAACACAAAAAAAAAAAAAAGAAGAGGGAAAAGATTAAAAAAAACAATTATGGGAATTCAAAGCACACCCCTTAGACACAATAATGGGCTATAAGCACTGGTTATGGGGTTGGAAAGACATGTTACCCATGCCTAAAGGCATTCCTCTAACTAACCAAGACATGTTATCTTTTCTTCTCTTTTTGGAGTGATGATTGTTCTTTGAGGTGGTTGTGGACTCATGGTGGTTGGCAGGATGGAACACATCAATGTGAGGTCACTGTTCATGGTATGGGCTTGGTCTGAACTTGGATGGATAGGTATGTTGATCATTTTAATCACACTTATCACAAGAACATATTGTGGATATGGTGAAGTACCTTACATCTCGATCCCTACAATCCCTTCTCATCCCATTATTCACCTAACTGTTGCATGCAATTATGAGCCTTTTGGTTTTGTATAGTATAGTATAACATCTCAACCATGGTAGTTGTGTGTTGTTTGGAACAAAGGCCCGATCTACATTTAACTTCGCAGGTGCCCATGGACATCTATAGAAGTGGTTATGCAAGGGAATTATGATAGGAGCTTGCTTTGGGAAGGACCTACTTGCATAACTTTTGTTGATCATGGCTTTGAACTAACCTTTACATCTTCTAGAACATCAATGATAGTTTCTTTGAATTTATGCATAACTTTGGGACTACTTCTCATCTATTTCATTAATTTTTCCCACTTTTCTATTTCCATATCCATTAATATTTCTTGGCCATCTTCTAAATTAGACCTTTGGTTTCAATTATTCAAAAATCTATGTGCTTTTGGAGTTATGCTTACTAGTCATGGGGGCTAGGGATGCTTGCCTGAAAATTTTTGAAATTTTTCCAACATCCTATTTTTGAACATCATGGTAACTAATAGTATTTGATTAAAATAATGTAAATAGCTTGATGATTTTAGTTACCTCATAGCCTTGGGCATAGTATGCTGCAATCACCTTGTGCTTAAAAGAAAACTAAGGGATCCAAAAAGGGTTAATTATTAAGGAAAATTTACCACAACTAATGTTGATCCTTTGGTGACTACAGGTGATGCTAAAAGAAACATCTAAGGAAGAAGGTCTTTTCCAAAACATGAAAACAAAGCCAAGAGAGGGACAATGAAGGATATGCCCATGGACAAATTGTAGCACATACAAGATAGCATCTTAAGCATCACATGTTTGCTAGATCCATGGGGTGATGAGAAGAAATTTTAGTCCATCCTTTAGGAATGATCTGCATAACTAGAGAAGCATTGACATAATAATCTAGGTTGGAAGTTTTCCATCGCTAGCAACAACAAGAAGAATCATCTTTAGTAGATTCTTGAAGACCTTTGCAAAATTTTGTAATCTTCAAAGTCTGTCCAGTCTTTTTATCACTCTATCATTTTGTATACATCCACTTGAATAAAATTTTATAATGTGGCACTTAGAGTAAGTTAGTAGTTGGTGTCAACATATAATTTCATACCTTTCCAATTTTGTAAAGAAAGCTCAGTCCTATCCTATTAACTCAAGGATGAGTTTTTATTTAGTTGTGGGGGTATGATGAATCATTAGTTGGCTCAGTTATTTGATAAAAAGTCAACTTTTTGGTTGGCTCCGATAACAAGGCTTCGACATCAAGTATCCAATGTTGGAGCCTCGACATCGTGTATTTGATGTTAGAGCCAAGATGTGATGTCGGATATCCAATATCACATGGTATACACTGGCCTATAAATATAGCACTTGAGAATATGGTTTGGGCATTAGTTTCAATATTTTTGCATTAGTTTTTCATAGTTTTTACAATAGAGTAGCCAAATTCTTACATTTTTATTCCATAATCTTAGCAAATAGTCAGTGAGTTCCCATACAGTGGATTTGAGTCAGTTGTACAAAGTCTTATTCAATTGGAAATGTACTTAGACATATTCCATGAGCGGCAATAAGATTGAGATTGATTCTTATTCATTGCAACACTTTGAATTAGATTAGATTTACTTTCCATGCAATTTACTTTTCATGTACTTAGTTAATATTTACATTTCATGCATGTTAATTAATTAAGCACATAAGTATGATCGCTTTGAGCATGCATATCACTCTTGGTAATCCTAGCAATGCTTAACATTTAGTAACCCAGTAGCATTATATGTGTTCAAGATGTGCATGGGAAGTGGGATTAGATACTTATGTTAGGGTAGTTGGTTATCAATTAACAATTAGATTAGTTGAATTGATTATAAATTGAGTTTCAACCTATTGTTAATCATAGAACAATAAAATATAAACTAATAAAAATCATATGCCTCGCTCTAGACTAAATCATATGTGACAAAGCTACCACTAGTCCAAGTGGGAAGATAGCAAACTGCAATCAAGACATAGTGATCTAGATGCCACAACTAGTCCCATCCATGAAATTCGACTGGATTGTGCATGAACGCTTGTGATTTTTATGGTTGAGCGTAGGGGTAACTCGCTACTCATTAGAAATCTCTATATTTGATTATAAAGTTTTTAAATTCCATTTTCTATGATAAGCTAGTTTCTTTCATGAATTTTTTATGCTTTATGTATGTTATAATATCCTTTCCCCTAATATCTCTAGCAACTCTTTCTATCGTTTTAGAAGAACTTTAAAACTAAAATAAATTATAACATATTTTATTCAAAGGGAGGAAATGCTTTTTATCATTATAATATATTTTTCGTTTTGCTTTATTACCAAAAAATAGTATTGTTCCTTTAGAGATAAATTATGCTTAATTAAACTATTTTTTATAAGGAATTCTAATTGAGCAAAGTCTCTTCATAATTATTTGTAGTGAATTAAATATTTGATTCTTATTATGATATTATGTAGAAAGCCTAAGTGGTGATATTTATTTTAATTACTTTCTTTTAAGTCATAAATCTATTAATTATATAGTTGAGAAAAGTGAGTTTTCAAATGTTAAGCTTGAGGGATGGTATTATGGATTTGATGTATTTTATCAAGCTCAATATTTAAAAACTATCTATATTAAGTAATCAGTATGGTTTTATGTTTATACCATCGTGCTGATGTTTAATATTTATGCTAAATTGATAGCTTGCATTAATCATTGGTTAGTTAACTCTTAACTAATAATTGTGTCTTTTCATAAACATTACAATGATTGCTTTACATCTATAAATATTCTTTGTGACATCTTGTTCTTGGATTTCATGGGAAACATCATATATATGTTATATTCAACGTTTCTAACGCTAAAAAAAATAAGGAAAATGTAGAAGGAAATGAAAAGTAACTTCATTAATAATGAAATTTAGAAATAAACATGTTTCAATTATGATTTGAGAGTTTCTTGGGATGATCTTTCTTTGACATCTATTCCTAAGAAGTAATTTAACATTGTCATCACTCTCAAGCCTAGACTTAGCTAGAAGGGATGGCCAACCCCATTCATGTCCTACTTCACATGGTACTTATTACTCACCTTTATTAGCTCTACAACTCCATGTTAACACATCCTCTAACATACTAGGTGGTATACATACCTCAAGTCGAATTCTCAAAGGATACATCAAGAGACATGTCCTATTAATAAGGATCTTATTATAATAATGTCAACTCCTTATTACAAAATGACATAATCCTAGTTCTGAAATGATTCCATTTGCAATGGAAGTATAAGTGAGAGAAATAACTAAGGAAAATAAATTGTATTATATGAATAACTTACATTAATTCTCTTGGAAATAGCCAAAAGTGAAATGAAAATCTACCAACTACCAATCATAAGTCCTAACTAGAGTTACACTATGCACATCTCATGTCTATAATTCCCTAAGTAAAGGTAGGACAAATTCTTATTACCAACTTGTATTGAGAATATTTACTAACATATATTTATAAATATAAAATAAATAAAGAAATAAAATAAAGGTTAAGAAACTCTCTAATTTTTTTATCCCTATGGGGATTGAAGGATCTAGTTGTAATTTCACCATAAGAAAAATATTTTTAGATAGCCATAATTAAATATAATCCAAGGTCTCGATGAAAAAAAGGTAATATTCCATCTTTAGTAATCATATAGCATAATTAGCAAATTATAGCTCTTAGTGAATATAATCCATAAACATTATTTATTTTCAAATTTGGAAATTCAACTTATCTACTGATGAATTGAAGTAAGAAAATCTAGAATATGCATTAGTCAATAGAATGGTATGATGAATAGATGAAAACATCTTCTTTAAATCAGCTCCTATTCCAAAGACTCTAATATATTCAAATTATAAGAATTTATGAGAACTACTTCTTTCTTTCACATTGAAATCTCTGCAAAGAATGAATGGTATTAGGTCAAAATTAGTACAAGATAGAAATAGCTTATTCGTCAAGCTTTCCTTGATCTAATTAACCAAGTAAGATACTTGAAACTTTTAATACCTAAATACTTTGGATTAATAACTAAATTTTTATTGACCATACATACATACTTTCTTGATGGTTGCATATTTAATACCGATGCCTAGACTATGTAGCTTCTTAGAATCTTGATTGTTCTTTTTTTTATTCGTGGCTTGAAGTTCTAGAATTTTAAAAATCATTTCTTCTAATTCTCACTCAAACATTTATATTAATTGGAATATGTATTCTTATAAAAGATTATGTAAGCATCCATGTTTTAATTCATATAGTAAGCTAATCTATACAATTTGAAGGAAGAACCATCATAAGAATCTTTTTGCTCATAGATGTATTCATATGACAACTTTATTAGATCAAGTTAAAATTGGTAGAGAAATTTCCAAGATAAGACATCTTATAAATAAAGAACATCAAAATTTAGGCTTTGCAATTCTATGAGGATACATGGATATCAATGTTCATGCTAATTCAAAGACCAAGGTGGATATGTAGGGTATTGTATTTTATTGGTTAGAATTCTTGCAAGCACATTGTATGTTATAATCTTCATACTTATTCTTGAATTCTTTCCTAACTTTTTCTTCTTTATGGATACAATACATCTTGATGAGATAAGTTTATGATTCTTCATGATGGTTGACCTCTACCAAATATGTTTTGATTCTTATTAAGTTAGTCTAAGTTCTTATTCTATTATTGGTTTATCAAATAATCCTTTAATTGGTTGATTCCTTAGATAACTATTTGAATTTATTCACTAGACTTTCAATAATCTTTCTAGCCTTCTTGGAACACTACCTCATATAGTGTAACTAATTACAAATAGGGGTTACTAACCTAGGTTTGATTATATAAGCCATAGATCCTAGTTTAGGAATATAAGAATAATTATAGCTTAATTTTCTAATCCTATGGTCCAAGACCAAGGTTATGCTTATTAGAAATGATAATTACATTATTAAAGATGGTTACTAGATCTAGAATTAGTAAAGTTATAGGCCTACTAAGGTATAATATAAATGCCTAATTATCCAACTTTTTATGATCAATTTGTCATTACCATTGGATTTAGAAGGTAAAAAAATATTACTAATGACTAATTTAACATCACCATTGGATTTAAAAGGCTAAATAATGCTATGAACGACTATTTATTTATCCAAAATGACCATCAGATGCACAAGTTATGCTAATTTCAGTTCCTAAAGCTATTGGAGCATAGTTTCATTAATTTTTTTTGTTCTTCTATGCCTAATTTGACCTTATGATTATGTCCAAAAGGCAAAAATATATTAGAAATGACTATTTACTCATCCAAAAAGGGTTTTGGATTCAAAATATATGATTGCTTAATGACTAAAAATAAGGGCATGATTTTCAAGACTTCTTGAGAGGTCACCTAGCCTAATACCATTTCAAAACAAATGTGCTTAATAATCTAGTTTTTAGTGTAGTTTCCATCATGTAACCAATCATTTGTTTAAGATTAGTCACGTTTTGACGTACAAACTCTATGTTATTATATTTTTATTTAAAAAAATTAATTTTTTCTTCATCCATTCATACACTTAAGGTATGAACTTGTCGTGTTCACGAATGCTTGGGAAAGGTACAAATCTACAGTATTCCTAGTGTTCAAAAGGTATGAACCTATGGTGATCCAATTTATCATTAGCTTGCTAAGTCCCTTCCTCTATTCAATGACAATTTTTGATAGAAATGATGGTCAAATTAGTGGTAGATCTAGTGGTAATTTCAATAATGATGGAAATGATAATGAAAGTAGGATGCATTAGTGGGTGGTGGAGGGCAATGAAGCAAGTAAAGCTAATGGTACATGTCACAAAATTAGAAAATGATTTTTATAAGTTGAAATGATTACTAAGAGCTACCTGGCCCTGTAGGAGCCCATGTAGCCTTGCAAGGGCCTATATGATCCTCAATGGGCCTACAAAACAAGCTTGTAGTTTGATTTTTTAAAATTTTTTTTAAATAAAAAAAGGATTTGAAGCTAAAGGACATTACCTTGCGGGCCTTTGTAGCCTATTAGGAAGCATTTCCTTATGTAAGCATGCATAATGTACTAAGGTGCAAGATGTCATGGCACTACTCTCGAGAAGCAATATTTGGCATCATCCTTGAGTTCGAAATTAGCTATGTATTTCAAAGTAGACCAAAGATGGACTATGCCTTAATGTTCACTACACCTATATGCACAAAATAAAATGGATATAACACATTAGTCCATAGATTAGGAGTGTAACAAGTATGCCTCATAAAATCATATAAGTAACAAGACCAATGTGACACACATACATGATCACAAAAAACATAAGCAACCACACAAGAAACAACATTCTCCTAGAAGAGAAAATATGTGTTCCTACTCTAAGGCATCTAGATATAAGCCCAACTCCATATAAAAAGATGGTTGTCATCAAATCTAAAGCTTCTCTACAAGCCTACATATCCTTATTATGTAGTACACAATGAAATCAGGGTCATGTAGTTCTTTGGTAATGGTTAAGATATCATGGAACTTGTAATAATCTTCACACTCCTTTAGACTCCATTTTGGAGAGAAATAAAATTTAATCCACTAGCAAGGAATGTATTCTTATACTTTTTCCTACTTGAAAGAATCAATATCTAGAGCTTAAGTCTTTATTTATATGCACCTTCAACCATGAATATCACATTAGATATTGAGAGTATTGAACACCTTAAAATTCATTTGACAATTGTAGATAAGAAGATTCAATGGCTAGGATAATCCATCATAAAGCAAAAATGTTATATTCAGAAAGAAAAAGCTTACTCTTTTTCATGCAACCAATACCAACCTTTCCATCTAGATACATACTTGCTTAAAATGCAAATCATTTTCCTAAATTTTCTAGTGTTATAAATGTATAGTCTTCTAGAGGTACTCATACCTCCATATTCAAAATTTTTCTCCCTGCTTGAAGTCATAATCTTGTGCTTTCTTCTTAGAGTCACATTCATAATATTGTGCTTTCTACTCAAAGACATAGTTACAATCCTATGCTTCATATTCGAAGTCATTGTCACAATCCTATGATGTTTCCTCAAAGACATAGTTAAGAACATATAACACCTACTCAAAGATTCATCAAGAATAGGTACTTTCTACTAGAAATCACTCCACCATACTCTCATTCTCTATTTATCCACTCATGTGCATGCACTCTATTTTGCTAATAGGAATCAATTCATGAAGGAAGTGGTGATGCCAAGTTAATCATATTCTAATCCTCTTGGCACTTGTTATCCTATTTGGATACCAAGTTTATTTTATACTAAGGTGATTAGGCCCTTATGCATGTGCTACATGGAACCCAAAAGACTCATCTCTTGCTCTTGGTCATCCCTATTAAAAATCATCAATAGAGCATGTGGTTGATGCTCAATTGCATTGAACCTATGATTATAATCTAATCCATTATCACCACTTTTGAATTGAACATTTTGAGAGCATTCTCAAGCATAATTATCTTCATCATAGATGTAGCATTTTAAACCTTGAGGCCTTAGAGGATATTGAGAGAATCCACCAAAACATGATCATTTATTTCACGACTCATAATACTCTTTATAATCTTGGTGCTTTTCATATACTAGGAAAGAAATTTTTTATCCTAGTGTTGGGGTAACATATGATCCTCTGAAACCACTAGAATTAGTTTGCGCATCCCCTCTCCAAGAATTGTTATTCTTGATTGACTATTGCATTGCATACTTATTATTTTTTCCCATCTTGTAATTAGTTAATCTATTAACATGGATGGCCTTCCTAAATCCAATGATTTCACAAGTTTTAAGTTCATGCTGAGTCCAAGATTTGAGGTCATTGAGAAACAATATGTATTTTCCATCCTCATCCATATTTGTGATTTTTATGATGATATTTTGATATTTCTAAATATATTCCTCCATTTCTCCCATGTGCTAAATCACCTTTAGCTTCATCTAGACTTTGTTAATGGAAATGCCTAGATGAAAGTTCTCAATAAAAGTTTCTTTAAATTGTTTCTAGGTCTTGATGGATCTCTCAATCCTTGATTTCTTTTCTTGAGAAATGTAAAGTTATCATTTTTTAACTATTCTATCTAAGAATTGGAGAGTGATGTGAGCTTTTTTTTGTGGTACATTTATACATGTTTAGAAACTCTTCCACCTCAAAGAGCAAAGTGTTAATAATAATATCATCTCTATTGCCTTCATAAATTTTTGGATCTACACTTAAAACTTGGAAATTGATTGTTGAGTGGTGAGGTATCCCTATGCTCAACCATATGAATACAAGCGTACACACACGATCCGGTTCAATTCCAAGGATAAAGTGCTTATGCGCTTTTGTGGAACAAGGATGGGTTAGTCAATTGTTGTCTTCTCAAGCTTACTTGCATGACACGATTGTACGGTTAAGTAAACTTGAGGTATATGATTTTTATGGCTTTTATATTTTTATGTCCTGGTGCTACAAAGGGAGAAGTGAACTAATTAATTAACTAACTTAACTTAACTAATTGGCTACACTCTAACTAGTCTTAACACCAGCATCCGTTCCCACTTACCGTACACATCTTGAACCAGTGTCACACTACTGGGATTACCAAATGCTAATTGTTATTGGGTTACCAAGTATTCCATGCATGCTCGAAGTGGTCGTACTGAGTGTGCTTACTTAGGAGAGATTAACAGGATGAGAGAGAGAACATTAATTAAGGAAAGCATTGATTATTGTAAATAACATTAATTAAGCTATTTTGAATGTTGCAAAGTTTATCAAAAAGTTCATCTTTATTGTCGTACACAAGGTGTGCTTAGGTACACAATGCTCAAATAAAGATTCACTCACTTTATGACTCCTATTGCAAGCACTCAAAAATAATTCTATCTCTAGAAAAGGAAAAAGGTAAGAGTTTGTGTAAGGGACTAAGACTAATTACCAAAACCAAGTGCGCTTGCCTCTTATTTATAGGCAATGAGGCAAGTCCCAATATCAGATGCTCGATATCACTTGGAAGGCTTCGATATTGTGGACCTGATATCACAGACCTAATATCATGGTTTATCATATCCTCATCCGCACGACTAAATGAAAAGTTGTCCTTGAGTTCCTTACAAAATATTGGGAAGGTATGGGATTATTGACTGAATGACACTAACATTGAAATGAGATGATAGACTCAAAGTGCCCGATGAATGGATCTAAAAGCATATTACAATATTGGTATTCATGTCCATTGTGGTGAACACCATACATAAATGACATCCAGGCCCTTATTTGATAGCTTGAAGAGAGAGAAAGGAAAATGAGGCACATTGCTACCGATGTTGAGATTGCACCTTCTGTTGTTTATCCATAGCCACATGACCAAACTTGTTCCTTTCGTAAATGGTCCAGCTCCAGTCCATCATGAGTGCTCCCTCCTAGCCCAATCCATTGTTCGTATGATCACCATCTACACACATAACATAGTCACAAATTAGCAAGGATAGATAAGCCATCATGCAGTTGATACCTTGCCTCGATATGAAGCACATTGGCTGGGTTGTGGGTGTGGTAGATATTAGATCAGAGGTTTATGATGTAGGGGTGAGATAAATTCAAACAATTTGGGACAAGACCCCTACGACTAAGAGTGAACCACCGATAGCAATAGTTTGGAAAAATATAAGGAACAAGAAAGATGAGAGAAATAACAATGGCAAAGCCAATAAAATGGATGTCATGGATGGGGATGAAATGAGAAATGGCTGATTGCAAAGAATGTTAAAGGAAAAGAGCTTAACAATTTCACCATAAAGGAATGTCAGTGGGTCCTCCCCAAAGCAGGCCCATGCCCTTATGCCTTAACAAACCCACAAACCAAAGAGTTCGTAGGCTCTAGGAATGATATATGGAAACGATGGTTAAATACTTACCCATAAGACTTTACCAAAGAATAACAATGCATTAACCAAGATATAGACTAATGATAAAATAGGCAATGAGGTGGAAAATGTTTAGAAATATAGAAGGAGAGGAGAAAATGAAATGGAATCCCAAGAGCAAGGCTATGTAGAGTCCCTTGTGTAGTGTGTGGTTAAGGTGACTAAGTAGAATTCATTTCAAATTCGGATTCAACCCAACCACATCCAGTGACCTCGCATCAACACACTTAACCAATCCATCCTCCTGAAGTAGCAAGAATGCTTCCATGAAAAGTCACCACCATTCCAAGGATAGTGAGATGGAGAAGTAGGAAGCAAGATAAGGCCTTAGTTAGAGGGAACCTTTAGGCATGGGTAACATATCTTTCTAGTGCCATAACCATTGCTTGTAGCCTAGTGTTTTTATTATGTATAAGGGGTGTGCTTTGAATTCTTACCAGTTTTTTTTCCTTTTTTTAACGTGTGAATCACACCATGAAAAGACTTATTTTTATTCAATCAACTTCTTGATAATTGGCTAATAGTAGAATGGCAGAAGACTATATGAAAAACATCCAAGTGCCCAAGAGAATAATTAGCATAAATGTGTCGAATCCCCTTGAAGTCACATCCTTTTCAACCATTGAGTCTTTCTTTGGTTTGAAGAATACCAAGCCATCAATTTATTAACAAGTTTATTTAGAAAAAGGGACAGTATAGTTTCAAAGCCAAGGGAGACCACAGAGTTGAATGGACACATGGTCGATGTGGACTCATTGCTTGTTTTAGCAAAAGAACCACATCTTAGTATTAGCATGAAAAGTCAAAGGTAAAAATTGAAGATTACCAATAAATGCCATTATAATACAATCCACCATCATGAACACTTATTATATGATGAATGAAAGTAAATCAAACAAATAAATAAAGAAATAGTAAAAATGGTAACAATGGTGTGAAACAAAATTAAGTAAATATGAAAATATGTGTAAAAAATGTGTAAAATAAAAACATGTAAAACAAAAATACAAAAAGAGCTGAGGGCTTGGAATGGTTAGCATTAGTGGCCCTCTCCCCCACTACTAAGTTGGAAGGAGGAGATCTGAAATAGAGAGTAAGGTTGTTCACCAACAGAGGTAGTATGAGTACTGGTTGTCCTAGGCTCGTGGAAAGGTTTGGTCTATTGGATGTTGACCAATAATCTCTTGTTTGGGCTTTCAGGTTTAAAGATCATCATGGCTCCTGAAGGAAAAGTTTCATAGATAATATAAGGTCCTTCCCATAACATTTGGAATTTAGTGCGTTGTGGCACATGTGTGGGATTCTAGTAGAGAACCTTATCTCCTGGTTGATATTTAACTTTCCTAATCCTTAAGTTATGATGTTGTTTATTTAAGGCCTTGTGCAATTCATTAGATCATGGGGTGGCTAGTCGATTTTCATCTAGCAAGTTAAGGTTCATCAACTATTCTTTTTGCACTAGACTAAGGTCAAGAGTGAGGTTACATGTCATAGATAGTGTACGGAGTTCTACTTAAGTGGGAAGCATTGGAAGTTTTCCATATATGAACTCATAGGGAGAGTAGCCTATAGGGAGTTTCCATGTGGAGTAGTATGCCCAAAGAGCATCGTTCAGTTTGGTGCTCCAATCTCGCCCATACTTGCTAATAGTTTCTGTCAATATTTTTGTAATCTCCCTATTGGTGACTTTGGCTTGACCAATCACTTGGGGGATGATATGGTGTAGTCAGTTTATGCTCAACCGCTAAGCATTGCATTAGTTTTCAAAAAGTCACACCTATGAAGTGTGTACCATTATTTGAAATAAGTGCATGAGGCGTACCAAACCTATTTATAATTTTTTTTGAATAAATCGTGTAGCGGTAGATGATGTACAATCTGTAATAGTGGTTGCTTCTACCAATTTTGTAAAGTAGTCAATGGTAACAACGATGTAACCTTTTTCATTGGACATTGGTGTAATGGGCCCCATAAAATCAATTCCCCATATGTCAAAGGGTTTTAAGGATTGAATCCATTGCTGTGAACCCTCCATTCTAGTAGTCATTCCCCCATCATGTTGATAGCACTCACAAGATTGGATGAAATGATGAGCATCTTGAAACAATGTAGGCCAATAATATCCTTCAAGTAGGATTTTAATGGCTATTCGTCTCTTGGCATAATGACCCCCACAAGGACCCTCATAAGCATCTTGGAGAACTCATAGTTGATCTATATCAAGAACGCACCAACAGACCAAGCCATCAAGACATACTTTATAAATTTTCCCATTGATTTCCATAAAATACTTGGCTTAGTGAAGAAACTATTACTTCTTTTTAATGTCTAACCCTTGTGGTGTTTTTTGTGTAAGGAGATAGGTGAGAATACTACTATACGAATTTGTCTCTATGGTCAGTTGATTAGTTATTACACCTACAAAGAGGAGTTCATCAAGAAAGCAATCTGAAAGTGGATATTCATCCTCTTTGTTTTCCCATCACAACTAAGATAAATGATCAGCAACAACATTCTTAGTGCCTTTATGATCAAACGCTTGCAAGATTATGAGCCATCATATCATGCGAGAGCTCACTGTTGGTTTATTTAGTAGGAACTAAATTGCACTATGGTATGTGTGTACAAATACCTTATAGTCCAATACATAGTGCCTAAACTTATCTAGTGCAAACACTACAGCCATTAATTCCTTCTCTGTTGTAGTGTAGTTGAGTTGTGCACCAGCAACAATACTCCTACTTGCACAATGGATATAATAGGGTTTTTTTGGTCATCTAACTATGTAAGTACAGCTCCTAGATCATAGTTGGATGTGTTAGTTATTATGTGGAATGGTCTAGACCAATCAGGAGCTTGTTAAATTGGTGTTTCTACGAGCTTTTGTTTTAAAGTTTGGAAAGCTAGTTTGCATTCCCTAGTCCATTCGAAAGCTACATCCTTTTTTGTTAGTTCCACCAATGGTTTTGCAACCTTTGAAAAGTTCTCAATGAATCTTTAATAGCCAGTGTGTCCAAGGAATGACCAAATATCTTTTATAGTTTCAGGTTGACGGGTAATTCCTTGGATAACTTTTATCTTTTCGAGGTCTACCTGTATCCCTCTTTGTGAAATCTTATGCCCTAATACGATACCTTCTTGGACCATCAAATGGCCTTTTTGGCAATTGAGCCTTAAATTGGTTTCTACACATCATTTTAGTACTTGATCTAACTAGTCCAAGGCTTGATCAAAGTTTGCTCCATAGGTGGAGAAGTCATCCATGAAGACCTCCACACCATTTCCTATCTACTATTAGAATATGCTTAGAACTAATCGTTGAAATGTTGTAGGAGCATTGCATAAGCCAAACAACATCTATTTGTATGCAAATGTTTCCCAAGGAATTGTGAACATAGTCTTGGCTTGGTCTTCTAGGGCTATTTGAATTTGGTTGTAGCCACTGTACCCATCTAGAAAACTATAGTAGCAATGCCTTGAAATGGTGTTTAATACTTGGTCGACGAATGGCAATGGAAAGTGGTCTTTAAATGTTGCCATGTTTAGTAGTCTAAAGTCTATACAAACCCTCCATTTACCTCCCTTCTTAGGCACAATGACTAAGGGACTAATCCATTCACTGTCAGTAATGAGGTAAATGAACCTAGCTTTTAGAAGTTGTTCAATTTCTTCCTTAACCACTTGCTTAAGCTTTGGGTTCAATCACCTCTGTGGTTTTCATCGATGCTTCATGGAGGGGTTAGTGTAAATTATATGTTGGCATATCCTAGGGTATATTCCAATTAATTTGGGATATGACCAACCAAAGGATTTCGACCATTTATTTACCATTTCCAGAAGTCTTTCCTTTTGTTGAGGAGCTATCTTCGTGTTAATGATTACTAGTTTTCCATTCTTAAGAAATGTGTATTCCATACAAGTGGGCAATGGTTTTAACTCAAGGGGCTTCTATTTAAACTTATTAGTGATTTCCAACTTTCCCTAGTTGATATTTCCAATGTTAGGAATTGGAAGTTGGTGATGGACTTGCTCTAATGTATCTATGCTATCAATGTAAGCACAAGTCAAACCCTCAGTTGGTTCCATGAATATAATTGAGTTGCTCTCTTGGTTAGCTGTTAGCCACTAGGTGCCTTCCTATCTTGTCGCTACCACATACAGGCATCTTTGTATGTTGGTTACTTATGCACTCTGGTTGGATGCAGGTAATATTAAACATTGTACAAACCAGGACTTTTGCATGCAATTGCACCCTGTTTCATTGTATGTAATGCATGAAAATTTCTTCTTCTTGATCTTTTCAAACATATTTTCCTTGGATATTTCTAGGGAAAGATCATGGATTCCTAGGCATGCATCAATTGTGCTTAGCTATGCTCTTCCCATTATGATTGGAAAGTTCCCCTTACTGTTGTTGACCTGAATTACTAGTAAATTGGCTGGATACAACCATCCACAAATAGTGGTAACAATATCCTCCACTTGTCCTAATGAGATTGTGATGGATTGGTTAGCCAACTCTAGATGAATGTTACTCTTTTTTATTGGAGGGAGGTTCTAGGCCTTGTACATTTCTTGGGAGATTAAGTTGACACAAAAACCTAAGTCTAAAGAGCCTTGCATAGTTCATTCTTAGTGATTTGTAGATATTTAAGAGGGCTCCTAGGATCAGAGAATTTCCTAGGAAGATGGCTAGCCTTTATCCAATTGGTGACAGCATGAGTGAACATGACCGTGTGCGTTGAGCACGATTTTTGGGTTGAAGGGAGTTTCAAAGTTTCAAGTGATGGTGAGGTGTTTGAAGAATCAACCACTTGTTATTACAAGGACTTAGTTGAACTATTGGTTTTAAAGAAAGGTCTTTTCTTCATGCGGTTGTCAGAACCAATAGTAGATTGAGAGGTAACAACCCTTGTAGCGTTATGTTGTTGTAGCTAGGTAGGGAGCTCACCTTGCATAGCTGGAGTAGGTGGTAATGGAGATATGGGTGGAAGAGATGCAGTTGGATGAAAAGGATAGTATATTTATGGAACATCACCCCTAGGAGAAGGAGTTCTATAGTACTCACAGGCTTGGTAGTGAGGTTGAGGAGTGATGTGACCAGGAGAGTTATGCGGACAGATCGACTGCTACACATAATATCCATACAAGTCAGGTTGACAGTAAGGATACTATTTCCATGGTGGTGGCATTCCCCATGATAGTGGATATTTCCACTATTGATATTGCTCAACTGGTTGTGGTGGAGTTCCACTTGGATAATACGTTAAGGGTTGGTAGAACTGTCTTGGGTTGCCTTGAGGATAAGGCAACCTTTGGGGTGTTTGCCTTCTTTTCAATCGTGGGTTGAGTGCATACACCCCAGACTCCTGCAGATGTGAGATTATAGGGAAACATCCCTTAGGATGGTTGTATTGACATATCTCACATCCACCATCATTTTCTATATCTAAATCCACAACCTCTTCGATGATGGCAACTTTGCCCTTACCCTTGTTGTGTGCATATTTTTCTTGGACCTTTTTTCTCTTTTCCCGTTCACTACCTTGCTCTCTAGACTCCTCTACTATTTTGAGAATGGTTTGAAATCTATTATCTAGGAAGTCCCACATTTGGTCCACCTTTGCCGATACTTCTAATGCAAGTTTTTGAATGGGTAAATTTTTCTTATTCACCATCTCTTCAAGTGGTTACTCTTCTTCATCCTTACAAAATTTAACTCCGTTCTTTCAGAGGGAAGAATCTTTATTATATTCCTTTGCATTCTTTCTTTTCTTTAACTCACCTTCCTCTTTAGCAACTTGCTCAAATAATCTTTGTACTTGATGGGCCCTAAGCTTAGATGGTCTTTCTTGGGCATAGGTCCCAAGGGTTCTTTTGGTTTCATACCTAAGCCCATCTATGAGATGGCATAGCTGTTTCCTTTACGAGTAACCATGGCCTGGGTAATGATGTAACAGTGCATAATATTAGCCCATGGCAGCATCCAAGGGTTCATGCACACCTTTTTTCCATCCTTGGATTTTCTTATGTAGGTTGGACACTTGGGAGTACATTTGATACTTATCGTTAAACAGTTCTAACATGGTACTCCACCTACAAATGGATTCCAATTCTAAGGACTGATACTAGCTTTCTACTTCTTTGATCAATGTCTGTGGAAATAGCTTAAATTTTTCCATTCATTTTCTATGTTTTGTAAGGAAAATGCATCATGAAATCCTTGTAGATGATTTTGAGGATCAACATTGTATCTCCTTGCAAATCATGGGATATTTTTCATGTCTAATCTCTTAATCCTACTATCTTTTTGGTTCCTTGTTGGAGCTCTAACAGCCTTAGTTATGTCTAGCATACTTAGGGTGGCAAGTAGGGGTTCATCGTGATTGTACTGTCTATGGCATCTATGATGCCTATGTGGTTTCCTACTTTCCCTCCTTTCATGATGAGTTTCTCTAGAATTCCCTCATCTCCTTTTTTGATTATTTTTTCTGTGACCTCCATTTCGCTTACTATTATTCTTAAGGTCTTTTCCCTTATGACTGTGTCTAGATCTTGAAGGAGAGGGTGAAGGAGATGATGAAGGTGAAAAATAAGGAGAACCTTCATCATGACAGTGCTTGCTACCTTCTCTTCGGTGGTCATGGCCTCGCTCACAATTATGATCAAAATGTCCATCTTTATTATGCATTTGTATTCCTTTTTCAAATCCTTTATGTCTGTTGGTATCAAAACCTAGATTATGGATAGTTGAGTGAAGGTTATGATACAAAAATCCATGACCAAAGTCAATGGGAGGAACATCGTTTCATGGGAAACCTCCCAAGGTAGGTTCACCCCCCTCATTTCCACTTAAGATGTGTGGGACATCCTAGGATCACTTACCCTTCATAGACTTGTGATGTCTCTCCTATTGTAGGTCTCTTTGATGTTGTGCCTCTGTGGGTCGATACTCTCTTGAGTCATGTTCATGAACAATGTATTCTACTTGTAAATGTTGCATACTAATTTGTGTGAGAGCATGAAGAAGCATGCTTGGGACTGAGTGATCGGGAGGTAACACTATGTTACCTTCTAAATCTTGCCAATGTAGTTATTCATCCTGATGGAGAATAAAGGTAAAGTTTGATACATATTCATCAGGATGAACATATACCATATGGAATTGTTGGGGTACTGGCAGATCATCATCATGTGTACTACGCCTCTAATTGTTTCTTGTATTAGACCTAGGTGGTGAAGCACTTTCGTAAGAAGAAGGAGACATGATTGTCTATTCAGTGTGCAATATTCTTATTTTTAATAATTGTAAGATAACCAACCCTAAGGGTTTTTTCCAATGATGAGAAATATTTCTTAAGTTCTAATTAGCACACAAATAATAAGGTCCCTAACAACGGTGCCAATGATGAGTGGCAAGGTATCCTTATGCTCAACCATATGAATACGAGCATATACGCATGATCTAGTCGAATTCCATGGACGAAGTGGTTATGCACTTTTGTGGAACAAGGATGAGTTAGTCAATCATTGGCTTCTCAAGCTTACTTGTATGGCACAATTGTATGGTTAAGTAAACTTGAGATATATGATTTTTATGGCTTTTATATTTTTATGTCCTGGTGCTACAAAGGGAGAAGTAAACTAATTAAGTAACTAACTTAACCTAACTAATTGACTATGCTCTAACTAGTCCTAACACTAGCATTCATTCCCACTTACTATACACATCTTGAACCAGTGTCACACTACTGGGATTATCAAACACTAATCGTCACTGGGTTATCNTTGACTATGCTCTAACTAGTCCTAACACTAGCATTCATTCTCACTTACTATACACATCTTGAACCAGTGTCACACTACTGGGATTATCAAACACTAATCGTCACTGGGTTATCAAGTGTTTCATGCATGCTCGAAGTGGTCATACTAAGTGTGCTTACTTAGGAGAGATTAACAGGGTGAGAGAGAGAGAACATTAATTAACTAAGGAAATAATTAATTACTAAAAATAACATTAATTAAGCTATTCTAAATGTTGCAAGGTTTAGCACAAAGTTTGTTTTTATTGTTGTACACAATGTGTGGTCAGGTACACAATGCTTAAATAAAGATCCGTTCACTTTATGACTCCTACTGCAGGCACTCAGAAATAATTCTATCTCTATAAAGGGAGAAAGGAAAGAGTTTGGGTAAGGTACTAAGACTAATTGCCAAAACCAAGTGTGCCCACCTCTTATTTATAGGCAACGAGGTAGGTCCTGATATCAGACGCTGGATATCACTTGGAAGGCTTCGATATCACAGTCTCAATATCGTGGTTCATCACTGATCGACTCCATCTTAATGCCAAATGCCCTTGCTTGCATGGCTAGCTAACCTTTCATGATGCTAATCTTATCTATCAATTATTTTTAAGGCCTTAATGTCATTTTTTTGGCTCTCAAACAAGGCTTGTTGGATTTCTAACAATGATCACAGCTCCTATTTTTCATCTTGAAGCTCTTGGCTGGCAAGTTGGAGATCATTAATAACATCTTTAAGTAATTTTACCTAGTTTCTCAATCCAAATGTTTGAGTTAACGTATGTTTGTATTTGATGCTAGAGCCCAACTCTGGTAGGGAAGGAACTTCCATAAGCTTAACTAGCTCTTGAATCATATGAGACTTTTCTATATACTTACAACAAGTGGCCCCATAGTTCTTGCATCTTTTTAGGGGATTCATCAATATTTCTCTTACTAGTCATTTCCACATCCTCATCCTTGTATATATTCACATTGTTGTACACCTCCTTGTGTACATGATTATCTAGATTACCATCTCCAAATGATCAATTATGAGGATTGGGACTAGGAGAAGTATTTTTGAGATTTTAGATACCTTTACTCTTATTTTTTTAATGTCATAATAGCACATGATTCATAGACAAGAAATCATAATCACAAAACACCACCAACCCCAAACTACAAACTAGCACTATAATACCAATTTTAACAAAACTTCTTTGGAGAAGCATTATTTAACATTATGCTTGAGTCTAAAAGTAGCCATGTGTTCCAAAGCAAACCCAAAATGAACTATATCTTAATGTTCATAGCACTTGGACACACAACATAAGTGTACATAAGACATTAGTACATAAGTTAGGAGTGTAGCAAGTATGCTTGATAAAATCATAAAAGTAATAGGACCAACATGACACATACATATGACCATAGTAAGCACAAGCAACCACAAAAAAGACATTCTTCCCCTAGAAGAGCTAAGATGTGTTTCTACTCTAATGCATCTATCCCTAAGCCCTTCTCTGTAGAGAAGGATGGTAGCTAAATAATTGAAGCCAAAGCTCCTCCAGAAGTCTACATATCCTTATGACATATAATATAAAGGAATTAAGGTCATGTAGTTCTTTGGTCTTAGTTGAGATAACATGGAATTTGTAAGGATCTCCACACTTCTTTGGCCTCTCTTATGAAGGAAAATAACCTTTGATCCATTAACAAGATAGTTTTCCTAACCTTGTTCTTTTTCTAATTTTTTATTTTTAAATTACTTTTAAAAATAACTTTAATATTTGTTAATTTGACTTTTAGAGTGAGATGGCTACCCATGGTAGCTTTCCTCATAGGGCATACTACTTAGAGTCTTGTGTAGCTTAATAGGGTGAGTGGTAAAATTTTTATTTTTTAGTTTTTAATCTTTTTTCATAAAAATGTATATATTCTATGTGGCCTATTTTTAATATAGCTACATGTTTGGCTTTGGTAGTTAGTGAAAAGGATTTTAAAAATTTTAGATGGAGGCCAACACATGTTAGGTTCAATCTATCAATTCTCCATAAAAATAAGATGGTGATTTTTTAAATTTAAATTTTACTAGCATGTTTTTTCAAGAAAATTAAAATTATGATATCTTCCTAATTGTAAGTTCAATTTAGAAAAAAACTATAACTATTGGAATCATCTTGAAAAGTAGTACACATTGGATATGGTTTAAATATTAAATAATAATATAAATTTTTGTGATTTTTAAGAAAATTAAAATTGCTTAATTTCCAAATTAGCCTTATTAAGATGGTCTATGGGAAAAATTAAGATTCTAGGTGACTTTATCTTAGTTGCGAAGTGATAGCAAACTTTGATAAAAAAAACTATATTTTAACCATTACATGCATAAGCTTGGTCTATTAGATCTAAGTGAAGATTTTAAGAGAATGGAAAATATAATTATTATCTAATAATCATTAGTTTCCTTAGAAACTCATTGCTAATGACCCTTACTAGTTTAGTAAAGGGAATCTATGCTTAACTTAACTCTCTTATGTTAATCAAATAGAGTCTTATAAATGATTCCTATAACTTTATTAGTGATTAGAACCTAGATAGACATAGAATATCATATTTAATTTGTTATTATTTAGGGTTTAGATATTTTAATAAAGGAAAATTCTAATAATAAGACAAGGTTCTAAAAGACTTAAGATTAGGATTGATAGCCTTATGAAGAAAGTATTGAAGATTAATTTTTTTATTTTCCTAAATTGGGACCTGGTCATTACATGGATACGGAAAAATTTAGTAATATTAAGAAGGGAAAGAGTTTCCTCAATGGATATTAACCCATGTTTTACTATAATCTTATACAATTTTTGAACCTTGTTAGTCCTTTGTTCTTCCAATTTTGTTAGAATTAGATCACTGATATCTATGGAAGTTAGTGTATTGAGAAGGCATCTTCATAGGTTATGATTTACATTGGATAATAACTCATTCCATGGGCATGATTTATGTTGGGAATTGTGCACCTCTAATAATGGTTTGTGATTTATCTTAGATCTTGGCTCATATTTCATCCTTGGATCATGGTTAGCATTTGATTTTGATTTATCCAACATCATAGTTTGTTCTAATACAAATTGTGACATATTATTCTTGTATGTCATGTAAATGTTAAATAGATGTTATGTTCAATATTATGTGTACTAAAGAAAGCAAGGGAAATGCAAAAGAACATAAAAAGTAAATTCTTTAACAAAAAAATTGAGAATTAAATAAGTGTTGGGACTATCTACCTTTAATATCTATCTCTTAAAGACAATCCAACATTACCACCATGGTTATGTCTAGACCCTAACAAAAGGAATGGTAAGGCCTCTTATTGTTTTATTTCATCCAACAACTATTACTTACCTTTACTGACTTTACAATTTCATGCTAATATGCTTATAATATACAAGGTATAAAAGGCTTAGCTTAAACCTTCAAATGTTACCTTAAGAGAGATGCCCATAATTATAATGTGTCATTTCATTAAGAGTTTTATTATAATAATTACAACTCTTTGTAATAGAATGACATTATTCTTGGAATAGAACTACTCCATCTTGGTTACAAAATAGTACCATTTGGAAATGGGGACATGACATTCTTGGACATTCATGTGTAAGTATCGTAAACTATGTGTGAGATAAACAAGAGGTATTCAACTCATATCTCAAATAATGTTTTAAATTATCTTGAACATGTATAATACAATAAAGCTTATACCATTGCCACCTTCATGTGTACTATGGTATTTTTAAAACATAATATGTATATATTAACTTATTTCAATATAACAATGAGGTCTTAGCCTATTGGTAATACTTTTAATTTGAAAGCTTTAAGTCATAGGTTCAATTCTAGTGAGTAATACTCAATTATAAAGTTCTAATTAGACTATATATCTCGAGTGACACATCCAAATTTAATTTATACAAGTTATCCCATGAACACCAATTTAAGTATGTAAATACAATTCAATTTTTGAAGAATTATATAAATAAGTTGGTACCCAAAAAACATATAGCTTAATGAAACTAAAATTGAAATTTTTACTTGTGTCCACTAAAGCCCCTTGAATCTATCGAATTAGTTTTAGAATTTCTTTTTACCTATTTATTTTTAATTTATAACTTAAAGCTAGTAAGTGGAATTAAACCTTTAACATGGGATCACCAAGATAAGATCCTTAAGAGTACAACCTTTGTCAATGTGCTAACAAATTACAAGTTTGAATCATGCATGATTTCTAACAAATTTATGTAAAACTTTAAGTAGCAAATGGTTTTCAATTTTAATATTTCTCATTTTTATTAATGATATTTCACTAAAATTATCAACCCATAAATAAATTATGCTTACTATGCATTTAAATATAGAAATGGTAGACTAAAAAATGTTGTATATAGGTACCACCTATTAACACAAAAAGACCACCATGAAGTGAAAGGTAGGTTATTAGCCTATTAAGTACCAGTAAACATGATTTTACTATCCAACTTATGATGCTTTTAAATATAATTAAAGATTAATAATTGCATAATCACTTAAAAAATAGAGGCACACATTACAATCTTGACATTCTTGATAAGTATGAAGTGAAAAATTTTATTTTCTTTCATATTATTTAGGGTGTGAATTTGATGGGTTTCAGTCTTCATTAGTAATTTATTCCATTAGCTATTTCTCATATTTCTACATTGCTAATTTGTAGAAAAATCATTTAACACTTTTTTTGAACATACATTCATGTGTAATTAATCTTTGTAGGTAATATATAGTTGCAAAACTAGGACTAGTAATTCAAGAACAGTTTGCCTTCTTTTATGGTTATACTTAATGGCTTTTCACATTTAAAGAATTAGTAATAGGTAAATATCAAATATCATATAACATAATACTTATACTTTAGATACCACTACCATAATTTTAGTTATTTAAAAAATATAAAATTTAAATTTTATCTTATATTTTACATGAAAATAAAAAAAAAGCGGAACTGGATGTCAAGTTCATACACTGATATTATAATTATTATAGCTCTTTTATAGGTTTTCATTATTTTGATGTTTTATGTAGGGCTAAAAATATGGACTTTTATGTCACAAATTCTGAGAATTTAGAAGCAAAAGAAGTTACCTCATTAATGATTAGTTTATTGTTCATTTTTATAACAAGTTCTTGAGCTCATAATTGTAATATTTTTAAGTATGGAAAGTTTCATTGAAAATAGTTACTTTTTATTTGTATAGATATTTTCTTTAACATTTATAAATATTATCCATTGGAATTATTTCACTAATTCATTCTACTTGAAAATTGATTCAAACCATTACTATATTTACAGTTTGAATATTTTTCTTACAAAGGGTAATATTCAACTATGAACAACTTATTCTAAGAATATATAAGTTACTCTAATTTATTTAAGTTTGCTATTTTAGAAATAGATAGTGTTTTACTTACATTACCCAATAAATACAAAATCTCTTTGTTATTTTAGAAGTAAATAACAAATTAATTATCTTATTTTTATTTTATCATTTCTTGGTTTAATAATAAAGGTAATTGATCTTAAGAATAATTCATTAAACCAAAAGCCTATTTAAAATATTAATGTATTCAATAAGGACCAAGTTGATAAAAAAGAGTTGATTTATCATATCTTTCAACATATTTAGCATATATTAAATGGTTGACTTGAAGTAAATAAAGTATTTTTTACTATACTTAATAATCTATTATTTAAAATACTATAACCCATCATTTTTGGCACTATTTCGTATTAGAATACACTTCCAAGATAAGGCATAAGAATTAATTTCTTAACTTAATCCATTAGTAGTTACGAATGGTCATGATTATTTGGCAAAGAGTGCAACTCTTCACATCATTAAAAAATAATAATAAGGAACAATAAGAAGAAAGAAAAGTAACAACTGTTAAGTGGAGAATGTGGGAAGAACCATGGCAAAGAAGAACTAAAAGAAGTATCACAAAGTTCATAACATGTGTTAAACCTCGTAAGCCAACTCATGAAAGGAAAAATGGTGTGAACCAATTCATGATAAATGGAAAGAAGTAGTTGTAAGTAAATAATCTTATGAAACAACAACAATCATAATTCATCATTCAAGAATCCTCTTAAATCTTCCAAATGGAACCCTGAGAAGATGAAGTAGCTATCAACTTTATTCATAAGCTTGATGAGCAAGTGTTGCATAAGATAAGAAATAGATCCTTACAACACTAGGATTCAGTTTCTTACACAAGGAGAGAAGATCCAACTTGTGCCATACATAGTTAGGGCTAGTTTCTTAAATAAAAAAAGAAGACTTTCTGAAAGATTATGATGGAGAAAAAGAGAAAAACTTATGAAGAAGTATTTTGTAAAGCATAGTGAAAGGAAGGGTTACAAAGAAGTGGATCATAAAACCTAGTAAGCTAAGATAGAGTGGCTTAGTCAAGTATAAAGAGGAAAGGATAGTGAATCTAGTCCAAGTATAGATGTTCATAATACATTAAGTGACAAATAATAGTCATAATTATATTATAACCTTACAATAAAGAAGAAAATACAAACCAAAAGAAGATGCAATATTACTAAAACAAAGGAAGTTCTTAAATTCTTAGTAAGGTAGAACTTGAAGATATGACAAATTGAAAGATAATGTTACAAATTACCAAATCTAGAAATAGTACTTATTGTAGACTATTTACGATAGCTTATAACCAGTACTAAGTTATAGAATTAATAAAACATAACTCTATTCATCATCAGATAATTCATAAGTAGCTCAATTAGGAAGACTTACGATACTCACAACTGCAAAGTATTACAAGTAGTTATCATTACGAAAAAAGTTATGATCTTACAATTCTACATTATTAGTTCTTACTCATTACATCCTGGTAATTAGAGTTGTCCAAGAGACATAAAACAAGATTGTAACATGGAATCGGATCAAGAAGGTAGATATTACCACTTAGTATTAAATTCAAGGGATTTCATAATGAATGAATAAGAGGATTAAGAACATCATACTTGGGCATTATAAAAATTTATTTAAGAAAGCTAAGTTCATAAGAAGGTTACAAAGGAATAGAAAATGGGAGGAAACTGAATGAAGATATATTGAACATGACTTTTGATAATAGTGGTGGACCTATGTGAAGACCTCAAAGACTAAGAAGATCTAAATGGAGAAAATAAATTTGAAGTATCATGTATAAATTAAGTCTAAAAAAAAAGTATCAAGGGAAATGATGTTTCATAATAATTATAAATTAAAATAGTTGTTGAAATCATAGTTATATCAAAAGAAAGTTAAGCACAATTAAAACTAAAGGAGAATACAATTAGTCAATAAAGGAAACCAACAATAAGCAAAATTCCAATTAAAATATGTAAGAATAAAAGACTAGAACTTGCAATTACAGGCATCAATCTACATTATTTTCCTACTTGATGAGCTGCACATCAAGAAAGGAGTCATAACCATCCATGTTGTAGGAAGGAAAATTTATCAATATTATTGAAGAAACAAGAATAAAGGATCTATTAACTAGTAGTTTCTTTCTAAAATTAGTAATTTGGTGCCACATGTTAAATGGAATTTGACAAGAAGCATGATAAAATTAACTGAATCTTGACTAGTAAGATGAGAGTAGGTTTTGAAGAAAAACATATCATAAAGTTTCAACAGGCAATCTTGAAACTCAAGTCATGAGTACTGGTTCACATATTGAAACAAAATAGAATACAAACCAAACACACAAGATGGATAAAGAATTATTTCACATTTTTCAAGAAAAGAAAGAAAGAAGATCATATAAACAAGGCCTTATATCATAAGAAGTGAAATGGGAAATGATGTGATCATATGCAAATGGGAACTTCATGCCCCTATAGAAGGAATGAGGACTCTTACTAGGGTTCCATGAGCCTCTACAAGGGATGAATCAATAATACTTGCAAACCCCTATAAAGGAAGTTCAATTTTATACATGACTTAGGATTGATTTGGCACATACTATTAGCTAAAATTTCAAGGCAATTAGTAAGAACAAGAAAGTCATCACGATAGTAAATTTTTAACTTTGTAATGTTGATTATGGTTAGAAGAAATTCAAAATCAAGTGTTAAGAATTAAATACCCAATGAAAGAAAGTGACACTATCAAGAGTAAATGGGAGAAGATGAAAATATAATTAAAATTAAAGATGATGAAAATAAAGAACAATTGATGAAGTTCATATGAAAGAAAAATTAAGTTTCATGTTTTCAAATTCTCAAGTGAAGGGAAGAAACAAAAGTTACCAAAATATAAAAGATCTATCAAGTTAAGAAATTATTCTTGATAACTCATGAATTTATAACCATGAAAGATTAAGTCAAGAAACTAATCCTTGAAGGGAAGTATTAAAATATACTTCTATGATAATGTATAATCATTAGTTTCTTAACTTAATCCATTAGTAGTTACAAATGATCATGTGATTTAGCAAAGAGTTATAACTCCTTATGAAGGAATAGAGAGTGTAAATTCTCACTTTGTAAAAAGAGAAACAAGGAACAATAAGAAGAAAATGAAGAAAAAATAGGTAAGTGGAGAATGTGAGAAGAACCATAAGGAAGAAGAAGTGGAAAAAGAATTACAAAGCTCATAACATATATTAAAACTTGTAAGCTGACTCATGAAAGGTAAAACATCATGAACCAATTCACAATGAATCGAATGAAGCATTTGTAAGTAAAGAATCTTGAAAAACAACAACAATGATAGTTCATAATGCAAAAATCCTTTCATCTCTTCCAAATGAGACCTTGAGGAGATTGGTGAGTAGTTGTTACAAAAGATAAGAAATAGATCTTTGTGGTACTAGGATCTAGTTTCTTATGTAAAAAAAGAAGATCTAACTTGTATCATATGTAGCCTGGTCTAGTTTCTTAAATAAGAAGAGAAGGTTATCTAAAAGATTATGATAGAGAAGAAGAGAAGGTTTACAAAAAAGTATTTTCTAAAGCCAAATGAAAGGAAGGCTTATGAAGAAATATGTTGTAAAGCCTAGTAAGCTAAGAAAGAGTGTCTTAACTATGTATAAAGAAACAAGAATAATGAATCTAGTCCAAGTATAGAAGTTCATAATACATTAAGTTATGAACAACAGTCATAAATATATTATAACCTTATGATGGATAAGTGGATAGAAACCAAAAGAAGATGTATTGCCAAAATGAGCAACATCACCAAAATATAGGAAGTTTTTATATTCTTAGCAAGATAGAATCTGGAGATACAACAAGCCTAAAGATGATGTTAGAAATTACTAGATGTAGAAATAGTAGTTATTGTAGACTATTTATGGTAGATTATGACTAGTACTAAGTTACATAATTAATACAACATAAGTATGATCATCATAAGAGGATTCATAAACATCTTAATTAGTAAGACTTATAATACTTACAACTACATAGTATTACAAGATTCAATTGTTGTTAAGAAGAGAGTTTTGATCTAATAATTCTATATTATTAATTCATACTCTTAATATCCTGATAATTAGAATTGTCCAAGATACGTAAAACCAAACTATAACATTGTCAAGGAACAATTTAGTTTAATATGTATAGGATAATTGTGAAAACAAAAAAATTTATAAATGATAGAAAATGTAGGTGGAGAAATAAATTAGAAAGATTTATTAAAAATCCTAAAGAACATGTAACCCTTACTAATTTTAAGGGAAACATGATTTAAATAAGTCTTGATAGAGATAATTAAGGGGAGGATCAAGAAATCTTTCTAATTTAAACCACATAAATAATTTAAACTCAAGCATTAGAACATTTTATGAAAGAATTAAGTGAAGTTAAGATAAAATTAAATGAAAATGAAAATCATGAAAACTTCAAAAGTTAACTATGGAATTATTGTATATGAGGAAGACTGAAATTCTATACTCCTTTATCTAGAGTATAATAAAATTATTGTTAACCATTTGCTTGATACTTTTACATTGGAAAAGGAACCCTCTAATACATGTAATGTTTACTTATTTACAATGTTTACTTTTGAAAGGTGAAAGGTGGAGGATCCCACATTCCATCTTTGCTTATTTGGATCATTTTATTAAGTTAATTACCCCCATCAAAAGAATCATCACTTGGACCCACAGTGTTCATCCTATTAGGTGGGGTTCTAGGAGAGTTGGTAGATGAGTGAAAGCCTAATCTCTTCACATGGCTACATCCAAGCTCAAACCTAGGTCTTCAAATTAAGAAATAAGCATCATACCATCACTCCAAATGATGGCCCCTAAGAAAATGACCTACATATGGATGCTAAATACATTAGATAATTTTATAGCACTCTAAGAAAAATGTAGCTTTTTGGTTTTATAGAATTTCTAAAAATATTATTGGAAGTTGGGATCAACTCAACAATTTTACAATCTGAAACTACTAACCACACCTCAAAATTTAGCCAAAAACATGATCATGAATGGAACCATAAGTGATTACTCATTCATGATTTTGTATATCATGAGTCATGGTTGAATTCTATGGAATGGCCATAGGTTGTGGTTTATCTTAAAGGAAAGAACTTAGATCACAGCTCATGGCTAGGTTGCGATGAAGAAACCATGACTCATTGATGAGTGGCGAGGTACCCCTACACTCAACCATACAAATACGAGAGTAGCACGCGTGATCCGGTCGAACTCCACAGACTAAGTGCCTACACGCCTCATGGAACACTTAAGGTTAATTATTCATTGTCTTCCCAGACTTACTTGTAGTTGTCATGGTTGTATGGTTAAGTAAGTCTGAGGTATATGATTTTTATGTCTTTTCGATTTTATCTCCTATGATGATAAGGTGAAGGGTGAAGAGACTAATTACTAACCTTAATTAACTAACTAAGTATGAATTAACCTAGCGTCAGCATCTGTTCCCACTTACCATTCACACCCTAAACCAATGCAACCTTGGTTACCAAACACTAATCGCTGTTGGGATCACCAAGCGTAACACACATGCTCGAAGTGGTCGTACTAAGGCACTTAACTAGGAGAGAAGGGTTGAGAGAGATTTAATAACTAATAAACCATTTAAATGATAAAAAATAAATAATAATAAATAAAATCCTATTTAGCCTATTCCATGCACTGCATGGTTTATCCAAGAAGTTCGTCTTTATTTCTATACACAAACATGTATTCAGGTACAATATTTGCTCGAATAAAGATCTGTTCACTTTGGAGTTCCTACTGCTGGCACATGGAAAATATTCTATCTCTAGAGGGATCAAACTACTAGAGTTTCACTACGGTCTAAGCCTAGGATGAGAAACAAGG
>MNCI01010107.1:71125-103288 GCA_015680685.1 Gnetum montanum | reverse complement strand
TGTAGTTAGAGTTAGTTTTAGTCTCTCAACCCTTCACCCTTTAGCATAGGAGATAAACCAGAAAAGACCAAAAAAATCATATACCTCGGACTTACTTAACCATACACCATGACAACAACAAGTAAGTCTCAGAAGAAAACGATTAATTAACCCCAAGTGTTCCTTATGGCATTTAGGCATTTAGTCTGCAGAGTTCGACCGGATCGCGCATGCTATGCTCGTTTCGTATGGTTGAGTGTAGGGGTACCTCACCACTCATCAGTCTTGAAGAGTAATATCAAATTCTTAGAAGCCATGCTTCACTACTTATAAGTACTCATTGAGCGCAAAGAATCTCCTCATTAACATGCTCTTCTAGATGAAGTCCTTTCCATCAAAGATGAAGGAATACTTTGACACCTCTTTTGACATCATAGAATTTCAACCAAATACTCTGATATTAAATATCAAAGATTGTAATTAAAATAAGATTCATTTTTGCTTTTTGGAACTATTGGTTACTTCTCAAAATTTAGCAAAAAACTTGAGTATAACAGGAACAATTAGTGACTTACTTGTGATTTTGTAGGCCATGAGTGTGTTTTACTCATGAGGCAACACCATGAGTTGTGATTTGTAACTTAGACCATAGGTTTAGCTAGCTCATGGTAAAGGAACCAAAAATCATGAAGTATTTATGGTAATCTAACCATGGGTCATGGTCAGGTTGTGACTAATAAAAAAGTTAAATATCTACTTATATTTTGACTAATGTTTAATACGATTAGGAGTCATGGTGAGGTTGTGCTATAATACCAAAACTTGTGCTGAGATCATGTTCAATCAAAATAAAGAGCCTTTCATCCCTGAGAATAACACAAATCATAATGAGATCATGATAAATGCTCTTTTCAAATCATGAGTCATGGGTAGGTCATGATTTTATAAAAATAAGTCTTAATGATGCATAAAGATTAAGAATTCATTTTTGAGTCTACTACCATCAATCATAATTTGAAAGTGGATGATTTAAAGCTAGAAATTATTGAGATATTTTTTAGCAAAACTTGTTATACTTCCTTCAAATGAATTCTTCATCCTTTTAGATAGAATGACTTTGAGGCTTGAAATAATAACAAATAATGATAAGGAACACCAATGGAGATGAAATTGAAGCTTGAAACTCTTCTGTTTTATTGATAATGAGATTAAAATAAAATTGAGGGAAGATTGAAATAGATGAAATCAATGAGAACTTGAAACAAAATTTAGTAGATGAAAAAATTAAGATAGAACAATGAGGCAATGATATATCAGGGAAAAAAAAGATAATAGGATTCCTATATTCTTATAGAATGGTTAGAGAATCCCAATGAAAGTCCTTGAAATAGATTCTAGAATTCTTTTGAATTGCATGTTAGAATCCCATTTTAGAAAAATATATAGTATTCATAACCTCAAAAATAAAAGCTCAAAGTACTATATTTTAATTAATAAATGGCTAAAGTTAGAAGCTTACTATTTAATATTTTTGAATCACAATCAACACAAAAGCCATGATCTTGAAAAAATGTGAAATCTATTCAACAAGTCAACTCTGCCATCATGATTACCATGTAATACAAAATTACATCCTAGAATACATTAAAAAATACATTGACATGTGTTTGATATCTTGGTTGTAGTACAAAATTATATTCAGAAATACATCAAAAAATACATTAACATGGTGTTCAATATCTTGGTTATATAACAATTAATATTTACAAAAACACATGGCTTTTGGAATGTTCTTGACATCTTCATGTATGATGGATATGGATTTTATGCATAATAAAATATCTTACAAGATTCATGAAAATCGTCATAGTCAAATGTACTACTATATTAATGGCTTGGTAAAAATAATTCATTATGGTTAGAATTAATGATATAATATATGTTTTCATGTTTACACTCACTATATATATTATACTATATTAAATTCTTAATAGAAAATTGTAGTTTAATAAAGAATTCAACTCTTAGAACTCTATCTTATAAGCCAAAATGATTTCTAAACTTTATCAAATCAACTTAGTATATATGGTACTGACAATAAGCTACTTGTACCAATCATTTCTTTCATTGAATATTTAGAAACAATCCTACAAATCTACTACCAATCTTCCCTAGAGAAAATTTCACAGAACGAAGTGGAAATAAAGCAAAATTCAATGGGTTTATAGTATAAAAATTAGGATTGGATAAAATGTTAAACATTAAAATGAGATATCATCAATATGAAAGAACACTCTGAAATGAAGTTATTTTGGTTAATCAATGATAACAAAAATTGTTGAATCCTTATCTATGACAAGCAATTCAAATAATTCCAAGAAACAAATGAAAGGTACACTATGATTCTACCAATAGCTAAGAGACAATGATAAAAATGAAAAATAAAGGTAATTAACAGATTAAAGACAGAAGTTAAATCAAATCTTACTTCAAAATGCCATTATAAAAAATTCACTAGTAGTATCTTCATGATCCTTTCCCCTTTTACAAAAAAGGCGGCACCTTTATATAGTAAGAATAAATGAATCAATTATAGCTGTAAAGCAGTTACAAAAATAGTAATTGGAATGAAATACTAGCCACTCATTTCTCAAAACCATCTTTAATGAACTACAAGTGTGCTAAATTTTGCTATATCTCCATTATAGTTGGACTTTCTACCAAGAATTCTTTGACATGTTCATCCTCTCATTGAATTAGATGCTTGTATTAACTTTGCTTATATAACAATGATAATGCTTCTGCTACTTCTTTTATTTCAACTACAATAAATGACTACACTATTTTTTCTTCTAATTGTCCAGCATCATTTAACTTTGTGGTATCAAGGGCATCATTTATATTTTCCTCATACTCTTGAATGTCTTGCACTCTTACCTTAAGATTTGCCTTGACTTTTCATATCCATTGAATTTAGTTCATGCCATCATTTATGACATCATCAAGAAATTTGGCCTCTAGTTTAGGTAACTAATCTCTTTTTTCATTGGCCCATTCTACAAGTTAAATGGTTTTTGCAATAACTTTCTCAAAAGGTTCCTTTCTATCTTTAAGTTCATTAATATCAGTTGAAATTACTTCTGCTTATTTCTTCATGGCTATTAATTCATCTATGACATATTTAAAGTTGACCTCTTATCTTAAGGTATTTTTTGAGAGTATGTTATCTTTTCTAGCCAATTCTCATAGTAATTCTACATTTTCCATCTTTAGGACTTCTATGTTTCCTTCCTTGACTTGAGAAATATTTATTTGATCTTCATATGCCTTTCTAAGAACTTCAAATTCCAACTACTATAGATGATGCTATCTTTTTAATTTATCAATTTTTTGTTGTTGATCTTTGATGGTTTCATTAGTAGTTTTTGAGCAATATACAATGACTACTAATAGATTCTCTACTAGTTCATGGTGTCTCATGGTCATTTTGGTTTTTCTTATTTTCTTATCTGTATTCTTATATTGAAAGATAACAAATTTTTTGACTCCTAGACTTTATGGATGTTGTTATTCAAAAATTAGTCTTCCCTCTGTAGCCTTTACTTTCATTGATTCTAGCCCTCACTTAATAATATATCCTAAAGGAAAATCAACTGAAGTCAAGTACTAGCACCAATGGTTATTATTTTTAAAGATGGCTAATCTTTTTTAGTTTGTAATATTTTCTTACTAGAAAGGGATTCCAGTTACCTTATCCTTTTTTCTCTAATTTCTATATACCAAGTGAAGGATTTTGGATTCAAGGCTTCATTTGGCCCATCAATTTTCCATAAAACAATATTTTTTTTTTTCATTTTCTTTAATTAATCTTGACTGAACCATTTAGCCAAGATGTAATTATGATCTTCAAAATATCTGTTGGTGAACAATTCTTCCCTTGTGCATTACAATTCTTGTAGAATGATGGAAAGAGTCTTCATAAGTTCATATTGTACCTACTATTTGGCCATATTCACAAATTCATCATTCATAAAAGAATAGACAACATTATTTTTTTGGTGCTCATGGACCTTCCTAAGATGCTTATTAAGATTATAGAACCTATGACTTGATTCTAGAAGTATTGCTTTTTCAAATTTTTTACCTATGTGCATTATGTGAGGGGTGTTCTCAAAATACCAAAAACCTATTTGTAGTAGAAAGCTTTGACCTACCATGTAATCATGCCACAATGGGCTATTCTATAGTTTCCTTCCTACTTCAAGAGCTACTACATAGGGAGCCATAAATCATGGTAATTTCCTTGGCCTTATTTCAAATTATTTTATAATAACTACTATGTAATAGACATGGAAAAATGCCCCTCCCTTGCATTTGGTCTTGATTTCATCTACTACAAATTAGTCAACCCTTCGTATGACTTTGTTTATTAGAAATTGATACAAGATTGGATAAATAACATTCATAAGGAACTCAAGGTTTTAACCATCAAAATAAACTTTATGATATATAACAAGGTAAAAATCATAATAGGGCCATCTTTTATTTAGTTGTCTTTCTATAGTGTATTGAGAAAGAATAGGTCTAAACCTCTCAGGGCTTGGAACTATGGCCAAAACATGATCTAATAAAAAGAAACTCATATTAAATCGAGTGCTATTAGCCATGGTGTCTAATATACTATTCTTTAATTTGATGTTCATGAAATAAACTAGGTGTAAGGGCTTATTGTTTTCAACAATAGCAAAAACTTTCAAATGCTAGGCTAAAGTAGAGGTAACATTTGAACTTGAAAGGATATTTAAAGCAAAAATAAAAATGCAATGATTGAACCTAAGTTTATTAAAGTTGGGAAAATTTTTCTTGTAGCTCAAGAAGGTGGAAATACTTGATCCTACCATATGTAGCTCTTGTCCATTTGCCAAGATAATATTACTTGCAATTGCCATAGTATTCTCATTTCAAGTATCCTATTTAGAATGACTAGGTACAGGAACACTGTATAATGCATAGCTTCATTTGGGACTGATATCTATTATTTGTTCTAGCCTTTTCTTAAATTTCAAATAGTTCTCACAATACTCTATTTCAAAGAAAATCCAATTAATAACATCTTTGATTAAATTAACCCTAGATCTAAAGCCAATTTTGTGTATGCCCATATACTGATAGAAGCTTCTCCACTTGTTCTTTGCTAAATGCCTAAATGTAAAACTATTAGAAATAATCATGATCAATATCATGATATAAAATTAGTTTCTGGTCTTTTTTTCATTTGGGTCTTGAAGCTTTCAATGTTTTGTTAACTTTGTCCATCTTTACAATTGGAAGATTGACAAATCAAAACTTTGCAAATATTTGGTAAGCACTTGAACTAGAATATCATGAAACAAAAAACTGGTTTCTACTTTGATTCTAATATAATTCTTTGACATCTTGAATATTTTGCCTACTGATTACTTAGATTATCTTAATAATTTTGAATAGCTCTCTTTGCTTTAGGTGCTATGCACAATTCCTGTGAAAATCGTGAAGAACTTCTTTTACAATAGTGTACATAATGGTAGTTGGTATGTGAATTTGCATCTATTTAAGGAGGATTTGAAATGAAATCACCTTCCAACAACCTTTAGATTTAGTTATTAAACTCTTTTGTCAGCATACTATAAACACCACTTTCCATTATGAGTTGTTTCATTTAAAATAAGGATGAATCTTTGCCATGTGACCATTTCTTTATTGTTTGATGAAATGGGGAAAATTGGTTTTGCCCCATTTGAAAAGTAGGGACATGATCATTTTTTCCTTTTCAATTCATATCCTTTTTATTCCATGACTCAAATTGGTATAGCATAAGTTTTTCCCAATTGTAGAGTGGAAGAAATGGTAATTTCTCCATTTCGTGCCATGTTAACGAAATAGGACAGAATACTTTTTGTGCACTTTAGGCCATTTTATAAAATGGGAAAAATTACTTTTTCCCCATTTAAGAAGTAGGAAAATGATCATATTTCCCATTTCGATTTTTGAAGTAATCACCTTTATCTACACTGTTGGGGGAAAACTCTATAATTAGTTGTATTTTGACTTGAGTTCTTATCCTCCTTTACTTGAAATTCATGGGGAAATTCTTATTTGGTCTTTGAAATGGGAATATTTTGATTTATTCCATTAGTAAATTGAAAAAATGACAATTGACCCACTTCAACTTTAAAACGTTGACATCCCAATAAATAGGGATGATCAATAAATACGACTAAATTGATGAAGTTCACACATGGTTGACTCTTAATTGTGAAAGTGGAAAACATTGCATTTTCAAAATGGAAAAATAGTAAATTGGCCAAATAGAAAAATGGGTCAAATTAGCTTTATCCCATTTCAAATATTAGCTCCATGACTACTTTATTCATTTCAAAATTCATGTAACCAATACCTTCTTAATTGGAAAAACTACACACTAGCTAAGTAATGAAATGGACCAAATGGGTTTTATCCCACTTGAAAGATGGGAAAATGACCTCTTTTCCTATTTTATTTTTTAAGCTATAAAGTCATAGGTTTTAAAGCATGTATTACTTGGAACTTGAATTGGAGTAAACTAGACTTTTTCCATTTTGGAAATGGGAAGAAGTAAAGTTTCTCCACCTCGAATCTTGTGTAGTAGAGATACTATCATCATTTGTAATGGGGAAAACGTAACATGGCCAAATAGTGAAATGGACCAAATGAGTTTTATTCCATTTCACAATTCAAAGAATGGCCAACTTACCCATTTCATAGTATACACTTTATGTGCTAAATGAACTAGGATGAAGAAACACTTTTGACCAATCTTGATTTGACTTTTCCCTTTTACAACTATTGAAATGGAGAAATTTTTTTCTATTCCATTTCATATAGAAGTTTTCTATCCATTTTATTCATCTCAATTTTCACAACAAAGAAGTCACTTGTTGGTACTAAAGCTTTGAATCATATATTATGGTCCAAATTTAACTTAAGTAATTACTATAGGCCACACATCTTTATTTATTCAAATTGGAAAAAATTAACTTTGACTAAATAGCAAACTAGGATAAATGTGTTTCAGCCAATTTTTAGTTTTTTCACAATGTTAAATTGGGAAAATTAACTTTTCTCCAATTCAAAAACTTGAAAAATCTCTTTTACTCTAATTTGATTTTCAAGCCATAAAGTTGTTGATTCTTTGCTCATAACAACAAGGTAAAAAGCATCCAACATAGCAAGCCTACTTTTAAAAATCAAATATGCTAAGGTAAAAATAGAAAAATAACTCTCGATCTACATGATAATAGCCAAAATATGACATAAGATTTCAATAGAAGTTAATTTTATCAAATCATTTTGATTAGATCTAGCAAAACAACCTTTTTCTAGCTAGGAATGCACAAAAATAGCTAGAAAATCATGAAAAAAAGGGAGGAAAGAATGGCCTACCTTGGAATAGAAGAAGAGGATCCTTGAATGGAAATGGCCTTGGGGAAGGTAGAAATCTTCTTGGAAGCTCTATCTAATGCTTGGATCTTTGGATTTATGCTACTACGTTTCTTCATCATGATTCACATTGTTGAGAAGGATTGAAAACTAAAGGAGTTAGAACTTCCATGATAGCTAGGAGAGGAATTAAGGCTTCAACACTAAAATTTGATGAAATCTAATACAAAAATTTATGCCAAGGCTCTCCTCTAATTTTCTGGGTGTGGGAATGGTGATTTCTAGTGAGTTTGTATGAGTTTTGACATTAAAAACCAAATAAACCTAATGTTTCCACTCCCAATCCCTTGTTACTAATTTTGTGTGTTAGAACTCAACATGCACTAAAGTCCAAAGGGGGGAAGGTATCCTTGACATTGAAAGTAGAAACGGAAACAAAAATTATCTATATATTTTTTAATTTTTTGGATTTTTAACCCATGGACCCCATCTTGTGCCCTCACACATGGTGTTCTTGGTTTCTAAACTTCATCAATGCTAGGGTTTAACCCCTTAAATACCTAGAACGATAACCAAGCCTTAACCCCCATGAATCCATGTTGGGATACCATACTTAGCATGGAAATATGCCTCCCACCTCTCAAAACCATGAAAACCCAACTTTCCTTCTATTCTTAGTAGTAATAATTCACCTCATCCAACCTCGAGCTTTGAAAAGGGGTTGGACCTTTCCAAAAATAGACTTCTTGGGTTTCCACGCTAAGGCCCCCCTTTCTGAACATGGAAGAAATTGGTTAACCCTCATTCTTACCCTTGTATGCCCATCATACTCAGATCTAACCCTTGAAAGAATCCCACATAACATAGAACCCCTCCAATCACTCTTAGCAACCCCCAAACCTTGGCAAACCCAGTTGAAAGTGGTTAAAACCTTTGGATTTCGTGATTTCACACTGAGAAAAGCCTCATCCATGCTAAGAACCCTAGTCCTAAGATGGATGGATTGGGGGATGACCAAAATTATCTAAATTGACCACCTAGTTACCATGACTTGACCTCCATGCTCCTGTATAGCCTTCGATAGCCTAGTTTTACATTACAATAAGTTGATTTGCAATATTTCATAATATTCCACATTGGTGAATCCTCCCCCCACATTTTCTAGTTGATCCAACATGGAGGCTCAAGGGTTGTAACATAAAACCTTTTTTTCTAGCTTCAAATAACCATAATTTTTGCATTGATAGCCCTAGTGCCCCTCCATGACCTCTGGTAGTCGATAACCTTTAAAATTTGAGTTGTTTTTTCTATCCCAAGCCTTCTCCATGGTGAGCATCCCCTCTTCTATGCTATCCAACATGAAGCCAATGTGGAAGCTTTGGGGGATGCCATAAAACTCACGTTCATGATCTATAAATAGACCTGTAACCTACCCTAATGACCTCTAGACCTTGTTGAAGCTTGCCCAAGCCTTCAGATGTCTTGGAACTTGTCAAAAATTCCAAAAATCCATTTTACCCCTTCCTTCCATACTAAGGCACCTTGGCTAGTGTGGAGAAAAGGGACAATGGCTACATGGACACCAAGGAGCCTTAAAACTAAGTGATTTCTAGGTCAAATCTTACCTCTTGATCTCTACAACCCCTAGCAAGTTTGAAATCTTGTCAAAACATGCTAAAAATGATCCAAAACCTAATCCCTTGATCTTCCATGTGGAGCACCCCTTCTTCCACATTAGGTGATGTGGAGCTAGTGTGAAACAAGGAAGGTAACTCTAAAGATCATCACAATACCTTTGAAATTGACAAGTTTTGATCCTAGGAAATGACCATTGACACTAACAACCCTAGAAATGCACATTCATGTCACAAATTGATTAAAATTAGTCAAAAATCAATCCTTTGAAGTCTCATAGTTATATTAGCCCCCTACAAGGGTGTGTTAGCGTGGAACCAAGGAGTTAATCCAATAAACCATGGAAAAACCCTAAAAATTGGTGAAGCTTGATCTTGGGCTTTGACTGTTGATGCCAACAGCCTTGGAAACCTACATGCATAACTAGAAATATTTAAAATTAGTTAAAAATCAATCCCTTAAATTCTTTGAGCTAGATTACCCCCCTTGCATGGGTGTGTTAGCATGGAACCAAAGGGGTAAGCCAAAAGACCTTAGAAAAAACCTTCAAATTAACTAGTTTTAACCTATCGACCCTAACAACCCTATCGACCCTAAAAACCTATTGACCCTAACAACCCTAGGAGCACACATGCATCATTTATTGAGGTTAAAATTGATTTAGATTTGATATTTTTAATTCTTCCATGCTAAGCATCCCCTCCTCCATGTTGACCAGCATGGTGTTAGTGTGGAGACTAGAGGGGGAACTCATTTGGGCTTAGAAACACCTTAGAATGACATCAGATGACCTTGTATGCATCTAGGAACCCTATTAACACCTTATAGAGCCTTCAAACCTTGTGAAATTGATCAAAAAAAGTCAAAAGTTGACCTCTTTTGATCCTCCTAGTTGGCTTCCCCTACCTAGCATAAAGAAAAAGGTGTAACCTATAAAACCCCTTAGAAGCATTTAAAACTACAAAATTTTAACTCTAGAACCTTGTTGACACCTCCAAGAGTCACCAAACCTCACAACATAAGCTTGAAATAGCAAAACATAAACACCCCAAGGTATTCCATGTTGAGCCCCCCCCACCCCTCTTCCATGCTGGCCAGCGTGGAGCTAGCATGATGACAAGGGGGAAACTCAAGAAACCACTTTGGGACTCTTAAAACTACTAAATTTTGGCTCCAACCCCTAGTATTCAACATTGGAAACCTTGGGAAGTGCATTCATGGTGAATTAAATGGCCTAGGTCTAAAAATATTAATTCTTCCACACTAAGCACCCCCTCCTTCATGTTGGCTAGCATGGAGCTAGTGTGGAAGGCTTTCCTTTTGATCTTAGACAATAAATCAACACTTTGAGAGACTAATAATCTACACCGAGGAAGCCTAAGGCCACATAGCCTAAGAATTGCACTTGTTTAACCTAGTTTTGATCCTCAAATCTCATTCATTTCCTTCTTCTACACTAAGCACCATCTCTCAACATGGAACAAAGGGGGGGCGAGAGCCTAGAAACTTGGTTGATGTGGTCCCAAACCATCCCAAATCCATAGAACAAGTGTACCTTCATTCTTCTACATTGAGGCTAGGATGCTTAGTGTGGAAGAAGGGAAAGAAGAAATTTCAACTTGTTTTGGCACTCAAAGCTAGCTCAAATGGCTTAAAACAAAAATAAGAGATGCACAAATCCCATATTAGGATTCCAATTGCCAGTTTGATCTTATTTGACCTTGTTTTTATTTAGGTTTTCATTCTCCATGATGATCCCCCTCCTATCCATGCTGGCTAGCATGGAGACATGGGTGTTAAGCTTGAAAACCTACTTTTTATCCTTTACTAACATTTGGAGTGTTTAATTTTGATAGATTTGGCCCTACGTTGCCTTGCGAAGGCCTCAGAACCTCTATTTTGGATGTTGAAAAGCCTTTGTCTCCATGCTGAGCCCCCTCCTCTCCATGCTACCTAGCATGGAAATAGGATGGTCTCAATGTGGAAGCCTCAAGACTCTTGATTTTTAGGCCCAAATAGCCTAGAAACAGCACTAATTGATGTTCAAACTTACCTAAGAGCCTTATAGCCTTAAACCATGGCCTGCTAAGGCCTAAACCTAGCAAAATCTAACCTATTTTTTCCTATATTAGCCAAGTTTCATCATATGTAACATATTTTGCTTAATTTTGCCTCATTACATGATGTTTCGACCTGCTTTTGATCTTGTGTTGCATTTTTGACCTTGTTGACCTTTCTATGGCCTTTGCATAGCCTTATATTTTCTTTATTTTCCATCTTATAGCCTTATTTACCTTTTTTTATTCTTTGATTGGTATTGAATGATGGGGTTTGACCTTCCCTAACCACCATTTGGCACCATGTGACCATGGCTTGCTATGTCCTTAAATTGGAATCATGGCTTACTAAGGCCTAAAACATGAAAAACTATGATCCTTGTTAACCATTTGTAGCCTTATTTCTTACAATTCCCTTTTGTTAACCTCTATTTCTCGCTTAATGCACTTTGTTTTCTTGCTTTTACCCTATTTATAGGCTTGGATGACCTTGTTTGCATTAGATTAGCTTGTATTTGCATAATTTTATAGCATTTTAGCATTATTTATTTACTTTTACCTACGTGCCACTTAATATGCTTTTGGTTGACATGCAGGATCAAAGTATGAATACCTAGTAGTAGGTCAACTTACCTTTGTACCTACATGGACCACATGGTAATGTTAAATGATGTATCAATCTTGATTGCCTAGATCTTGAGCCTGAGAGTCTTGTCAACCATGTAGCCTCAATAGAGAAAACTCTAGAATGGCCTAAAAACCTATTCAAAACCCTTGACTTAGATGCAGGTGACATAACTGAAGACTTCCTAGTTGAATTTCTTGTCACAACATAGAGTGGTAAGAAGAAAATCCTTAAATTGAGTTCCTCACTAGAACCTCAACAAGTTGAAGAAATCAACAAGGTCCTACAAAGTATTATTAAGGTCTTTGCTTGGTCATATGAAGATATGCCAAGTCTAGATCTATGCTTAGTATAACACAAAATCATACTTAACCCTAGAATTAGACCAATTAAGCAATAGGCACACAAAATTAGACCTGATTTGGCCTTGGAAGTTCATGATGAGATCTCAAAGCTCTATGAAGCTACTTTCATTAGGACTATCAACTACGTAGAATGGATGTCTAACATAGTGATAGTCCCTAAGAAAAATGGGAGTATTTGTATTTGCATCGATTTTTGAGACCTAAATAAAGTGACTATCAAGGATGACATCCCGTTGTCGAGTATTGATCTACTTAATACTATGGCCACACATGCTTAGTTGTCCTTTATGGATGGATTCTCGGCATATAGCCAGATTAGGATCAACCTAGAGCATCAACATAGCATGACCTTAATGACCCCTTGAGGTACCTTTTGCTATACTATGATGTGCTTTGGCCTTCAAAATGTAAGAGCAATCTATCAACTAGCCATGACCTACATCTTTAGTGATTACATGCTAGGTTTGCTCAGTGATTACATGGATGATATAGCTGTTAATCCCAAAGTGGCTAATTACCATGCTAATGACCTAGATCTTGTGCTTAAATGATGCCTCAAGTATGAGCTTAGGCTCAATCCCAAGAAATGTATCTTTGGTATCAAGACCAGTAAGATGCTTGGCTTTGTAATGTTTGAAGTAGGGATACATGTTGATCCTAATAAGGTTAAGGCCATATACAAATTAGTAGTTCCTACCAACCTTAAGGAACTTCAAGGATTTCAAGGAAGATTACAATTCAGTTGTAGGTTTATTACTAGGCTTATGAATAAATTATAGCCCATGCAACACTTGCTTAAGAAAGGGGTTCACTATGAGTGGATGGCTCAATGTTAAGAGGCCTTTGAAAATCTTAAGCAAAAGTTAACACAACTACTAACAGTCTATCCTCTGTAAGAGGGTAAACTATTTTACATGTACCTTGCCATATTTGATACATCCATTACCTCTCTACTCTATCTAAAATGTGATGATGGAGTGAAAATGCCAATGTACTAGCTTAGCCATGTGTTAGTTATTCATGAGACCTGATACACTAAAGTGGAGAATTATTATCTAGCACTAGTATTCTCATTGAAGAAGTGGAGAAACTACCTCTTCAAAAGCCAAGTTAACATCATTTGCAAAGACAATGCACTTAGAGCCATAACAACCAACATCTATGAAAGTATCCATGTAGCCCAATGAGAAGCCATAACTGTAGAGTTTGACCTTTATTACATCTTTCAATCCTCAACAAAAGGTCAAGCTATAGTTGTACAACTCATAGCTTTACCTATTGATGATCAAATAGCCATAGATCTTGAGTTTTTTTTATGAGTACATTAACATTGTTAGCCAAATTCCTGAGGGCTATGAGGTGATCATACACTTTGATGAATTTTTGACTACCCATGGGACCAATGCCATTGCCATCATAACATTTCCATGTAGTGAAATCCAACCCTTCACCTATTATTTTAAGTTTCCTTGCACAAAGAACATAGTAGAGTATGAGGGTTTGATTAGAGGGATGATGGTAGCTTGTGATCTAGGAATTAGATGCTTAACGATCAAAGGTGATTCACAACTTGTGGTTAACTAAGTAAATAAGGTCTATGCATGTTAAACCAAGAACCTACAACCTAGCTATTACTTGGAGAAGTAATTGTTACAACAATTCACATATATTGATATCCAACACATACCCCAAAATGAGAATGCCATTGTCAGTGCAATTACAATGTTAGCATTACGCTAGATGTGTTCAGTAAGTTGTCCATCTTAATTGTGGACTATGCTATTTCCATCATGTAGAACACTAAAGATACCTTTGTGGTCATTTTTCATAATGCTCCTACTATGGAGTGGTATGACAATATCATATTTTACCTTATGCATGAAAAATCCTTACAAGGCCCGACTACTGCTCAAAAGGATATTGTATGTAAACAATCGAAGCAATATATCATTGTAGGCAATAACACATTATGTTGATGGTCCTATGATGGCATATTACTAAAGTGCTTGGACAAAACCAAAGCTAGAATAGTCATAGAGGAGGTTCATGAGGGTGTTTATGAAGGACATATAAGACCTAGAGCTATGGTCGCTAAGATTAGACAATTGGGCTACTATTGGCCCCATATGGAAAGTGATTGCATGCAAAATTTTAAGCGATGTAACATGTGCCAATGACATACTAACCTGATACATGTATCATTGACTAAGTTGCATACAAATTAGATCACTTGGCCATTTCAATGATGAGGGTTGGATATCACTAGACCTATAACATCTAAGTCTTCCATAGGGCATAGCTTCATCATCATTGTAATTGAATACTTTACCAAGTGGGTTGAGGCTATTCCCCTAAGGATGACTACATTTGAGTAAGTTTGTGCATTTATCCTAGATAACATTGTAGCCTATTTTGGCATACCCATGACCATAGTTATAGATAATGGACCATAATTTCATAGCCAAGAAACAAAAGATTTCTATTATGACCTAGGCATTAGGCATTTTTTTTCATCACTGTGTTACCCTCAAGCTAATGGATAAGTAAAATAAAGTAACAAGTCCATCATCAACTTGCTTAAGAAGATTCTTAATAATAGCAACCATGCATGGCATGAGTGGCTTATCCATGTACTTTGGGCCTATCATACAAGTTACCACATGATAACTGGTGTGACCCCCTATAGCTTGGTTTATGGTTTTGAAGCCATTTTGCCTCTTGACTTATAGGTACCATCACTATGAGTAGCTTTGACTAACTTCATCAATGATGAGTAGAACAAGGAGTTGTAAATAGTGGTCCTAGACTCAATAGAAGAGTAACACATGCAAGTTCTTGCTCATGTTGTGCATTATCAAGAGAGGCAAAAATGATAGTACCACCATAACTTGACCAAGTGTAAGATCAAGGAGGGTAACTTAGTAAGCCATTTGTGAGCATGTGGATAAATTCTTAGTCAATTGGAAAGGATCCTTCCTTGTCACTAGAGCCTGTGGTAACAAAGCATTTAGGATCATCATGTTAATCATTCCTATCTAAAGCTNATTTCTAAGAGGCCAAATGGCCAAATAAAGCCTCAAAGCTTAATGGTCAAAGAAATCTTGGAGCAAAATGATTAGATCCTCAAACACATTTAACAAGTGACCAACACTTCAAAACATATTAGTGTCACACTATAGCCATGATGATAACACTTGAAATGCATTTTTAGCCTCCATAACCATCTACCTAATTACCATTACCATTCCTCCATCATAGCCTTATCTCATCATCGTAAGCACTTTTTGGCATTGTTTGACACAACTAGATCAAGTGTAGAGAGTGAACGTTAGTGGTGGACCTATTATGGTGTTTTGTATTCTTTGTTGGTGCCTCTTAGGTTAATCCTCTAGACATCAACAAAGAGGAACCAATGAAACATCACCAAATTTGCATGTTGTAAACTTTTTAACCCCATCCCACGAAACTTGAGGTAAAACTTCAATGTAAATGTGAAGATTGTAATCCATAAGAGGCAATCTTGCATATTTCATACATTTGGGGCTAAAAAATATCTCATAAGTGGCCAAAGCCTTATTTCCCAAGTCAAAAGAGTCACCTAGTATCTATATTTAGGCTTGGGAGAGATAAAAATGCCTTTTGGAATGCCAAACAATGGCAATTTAATGGATTTTATGGGGGTATAAACATTTCTACGTTGACTCACCCTTGTAGGAAGGGTAAGCTAGCTAGGAGACTTCAAAGATAGCATGAAGGAGTGTAGCAGGGTGGATCTCACCTATCCCCATTGTGGAGGACTTCCCTCCCCTCCCCGCCACACCCCCCCCCCCCAACATGGAAGACTTATCCCTAGCATAGAGGGTTCAACTAGCATGGAGGGGCTGGATAGCATGGAAAGGTTAGCCAGTTAGGATGCATGGGGGTGGATCTCACCTACCCCCTTTGAACATGGTAGCTAACTTGCAAAAATTTGGTAGCAAACTCACAACAAATTTTTCAGCCATTTGTAGCCCAAATCATGGCCACAATCCTATAAAAATTAAACCTTGACATCATTTCAAAATTTCATACTTTTGCAATTCAATACCCTTGGAATTTTTGCATACTTTAAGCATTTGGCATCCAAAAGCTCTTGCTTCCTAGTAGAAATGCAACTTCTTGGGGCTTGACAGCATGGAACCTTCCTAGTGCGATTACTTCTATTACTCCCCTTAGGATTGGTGAGCTTTGGATGTCAACGTTACCTCCTTGGGATCGCCAAATCTTAGTGTGTAATACATTGGTAGCCAAATTCCTCATCTCTCTCAACCCCCTAGTAGTGACCCGATGTTGTAGATCTTGAGCAATGGCAAAGAAGGTTCAAAACATTGGAATGGCCAAGCATCTAGATCATGAAGTAGATTCTATTTTCTTCATTAGACTTGGAATCCTTACCTAAGTAAACCCCCCTTTGCTCTCCTATTATTACTTTTGTACACACCTTTAAACTAATTCTCTATTTCATCAATGAAGTTTATAGTTTATTTCATGTGCACTTTGTATTCATTTTAAGTTTTAGATTTGTAATTTTTTTTACATGTTTACACCCCTCGTTTTGCACCCCACCTAAGTCCTTGGGTGATCTACTAGACTATCTAGGGTACCCTGAATTCCATTTTTCTCACAAAGACCCTAGGGATTTGTGGTTGAGTCTATACATAATTAAGAATCCTTGGTCTTTTCTAGTGACCAAGATTTTCTATTGTGATAGATACAATTCAGATCCCTAGAACCATCTTCAAGCCTTTCATAATGCATGTGATTTACAAAACATAGAGAATAAATGCCATAAGTTAAAAACTATTCTCAAGGATACTCATTAAGAAAGCTTAGAGTTGGCACTAGTTCTTAGGACTAGAATTTATTTGCCAATGGAGTATGATGTTGGAGCTTTTCAATGATAAGTACCAAACATCCTTTACAATGTCCAACTTATAAAGATAGATCCAAGGATGGAAGTAAGGTAATCATGAATCCTTGAATGCAACCTTGAGTAAGTCCTATTTTCTTCTATAGTGATGCCCAAGCCATAGATACTCCCAAAATTATTGGCTCCACCATATCATAGATGGACTTAGGAATAAAATAAGAAAAACACTTAGGGTCTATGCCCAAGGGATACTTTCTAAGTTACGGGCCTATCAAATCCAAAGGCTGATAAATTAGATGGCTAAAGAAGAAGGTGAACTCAAAAATCATGAGAGTGTACAAGAGTACAATAGGGATTCATCCATTCACAAAAGTGAGATGCATTTTTATGATACTGAGGAGGAGGCACCACTTCATGAAGTCTTATAGAGAAAAACTTTGTCAATACAAAAATCTATCATCGAAGTATTAGTTAAGGTAGACAAGATATGGAACTCCTTGGATCAGAAATTCCAAACAGCTCTGAAAATCATAGAGGAGTGAAGAGACTAAGGGAATAGTGGTTAAGAAAGAAGTATGAAAAATGATGTAGAATAGTGATATTATAAGAACAAGGATAAAGCTACAGTAGTAGAGAAGGTTGTAAATTCAGAAATAGATTATGATGGTTATGAAATTTTCAAATATGAAAGGATGTTATCCAGTGATGTCACACTTGCAAGAATCTAGGGTGTACAATTTAAATGCTAGGTTGGTAAAATTACAAGCACCTAGGTAGTTGCCTTATCCAAAAGGAAACTACAGTGTACAATTTCACCAACAAATGTATTGTCTAAGTGGAGAACCTCCTCAATCTCAAGAGTAATATTAATAGTGGTGATAACCATAGTCATGGGGGATGCCACCACCATGGTAGAAATATCCTTATAGGTAACCTAATCCCTATGGATACTATATCTAGCAGCCTATATCCCCACATGACTCCTTTAGCCATGCCTCCTTTGCTTACTAATACTACTATCTAGAATACCATAGAGCACCTTCTCTAAGGGGGGAGTCTCCTTTTTCCATTCATCCTCCTTAGCACCCATCAACTCCTACACCACAACCAACTATACCTTTTCCACCTACTCCATCTATTCAAGGTGAAATTCCTATGTAGCCATAGCAAAAAAATGCATTGAGGATAGTGAATGTGCAGCCAAATATCCATCCGAGTGGTCCCAAATCCAAGCCTTGTAAAAGGCCATTCTTTAGAACTAGCAACCCCATGAAACCCTCACAAACACCTATGGTTATCAATCCTATTACTTCTACCTCTAAAAATTCTATTGAGCCATCTTCCAACTAAGCATATTTTCAAATCCACACTATCATGTTGAACCATGTGATCATAGATTAGATAAAGACTGACCACCTTCTTAGGAAATGATCTTGTCTTAGGAGTCACCTCATGTACTTACAGATCATAGCAAATTAACCATGTAAGGCTCTCTTGGATTCAAGTTTTAGAGTCAACTTGATTTTCCAAGAAATGTACAAGGCTTGGAACTTGCATCCTTTACAAGAGAGCAATGTCATATTAGAGTTGGCAAATTAGTCCATCACTATTCATCTGAGACTAGTAGAGGACATTGTGACTACCATCTATAGGTGGTCCTATCCTGCTGATTTTCTTCTAATCCATGTGGAAAATTACAAGGAGGACTTCACTATAATCATGGAAAGGACATGGCTAAGTACGATAGATGCCAGGATGTGGATTAGAAATATTTCCTTGGAAATGTCCAAGGAAAATGAATTTAATAAAGTTAATAAGAACAGTACCATGTATCACATATAGTGACATAGGGTACCATTACATGCAAATACTATAGACCATCAAAGATACATCAATCCAATCATGTAATTAGTGTGTTGAAATAATAGTGATTCAAAGGTTCTTGTATGCAGTAGCCACAAAACAAGAAGGTACCTAGTGTTTGATAACAGATGACCAAACTAAATCATCATGTTCATGGAACTAGTTGAGAGGATTACCAACACCTATGTTGAAAGCATGGATAAAATGGAGTAACTCCATTGTAAACTCTCTAGCACCCAAAGAGAAATAGATTGGAAAGACATGGAGATCCCTAATAACTTCAAGTTAGAGCCCCTTGAACTAAAGGCTTCACTGGTAGACATGAAATGTGTTTTCCTCAATAATGAAAAGCTAGTGATCATCAATGCCAAACTTGCTCTTAAACAAAAATGAAAATTTTTGAAAGTGATAAACATATAGCCAATAGCCTTCACTTGGTCATATCATGAACTTACAAGAATAGATCCATGGATATGCTAACATCGCATCTATACAGATGCCTCCATTAAGTCAATGAGGTAATCACAATAATGATTGAACCCAAAAATCAAGTAGATCATCAAAGAGAAGATTGAAAAACTCAAAACTTCATCCATATACTCATTTATAGATAGTGAATGAATTAGCCCACTCATTATTATTCCAAATAAAGGAGGAAAATGACAAGTATGCATAGATTTTCAGCTGTTGAACATGGTGACATGCAAGGATCACTTTTTGTTTCCATTTGTGAACCAAGTTTTGGAAACCATAGTAGGGCATTGCTACGACATATTCATGGATGATTATAGTGGCTATAACCAAATATAGATAGCACTAGAGGACTAGGAAAAAACTACACTAACAAATTCTTAGGGGACTTTTCCATATAGGAAGATGCCCTTTGGCTTGTGCAATGCCCCTATGACATTCTAATGGTTGGTCCTCAGTATTTTTCAATAATAAATTGGTAGTGGGGTAGAAGTCATCATGGATGACTTCTCTACCTATGGGTATACATTTGAGCAAGCCTTCAATTATCTTGAGCAAGTACTTCAAAGATGTGTGGAGATTAACTTGAAGCTCAACTAGAAAAAGAACCACTTGATGATCTAAAAAGACATTGTCTTGGGACACAGAATTTCTAGAAAAGGAATCAAGGTGGACCTAGAAAAAGTATGAAAGGAATCACTAGGTAACCAAAAATGGTAAAAGATGTAAGATCATTCCTTGGTGACATTGGTCATTATAGGTGCTTCATCAAGAACTTGAAAATCATTAAATCATTAGTGGAGTTGACAAAGAAGGATGCATCTTTCACCTAAATTAGGGAATACAAAAATGCATTTCAATAATTAATATAGAAGCTCATGGATACTCTAATTCTATGGGCACTTGATTAGTCTAGGCCATTTCGCATCATGATTGATGCATCCAATTATGCTTTGGGGGCTATGCTCATACAATTAAATGATCAGAAACATCCCTACTGCATCCACTATGTAAGTTGAAGCATTGTGAATGCACAATCAAACTACATCACCACTAAAAAAAATCTTATGGTAGTCATGTATGCCTTAGAGAAATTTAGGCACCATGTGCTTAGATACCAAGTTTTTATGCACATAGACCACATTGCTATCTAATTCCTTAAGAACACACCAATGGTAAGCTCCTATGTCATATAGTGGCTAGTGATTTCTTAGGAGTTTGACCTTACTATGGTAGATAGAAAGGGAATCGAAAATGTGATTGCTAACCATTTGTCTCGATTACGATGGAACAACAAAAAGAATGAAGGGTCATTATAAGATTAATTTCTAGACATATTCCTCTTTTCCAAAGTTGTTGAAGTTCAAAATCTGAAATATTTCAACTAGTATGATCACATTCTCTCCTACTTACTCACTTAGGAGATGCCACAAAAATGGAATAACAAGAAGTAACAATAATTTCTTTACGAGGCCAAACACTACATGGAAATCAAGGGCAACCTTTACAAGAGTTTTGTTGATGACTTGGTACAATGATGTGTACCTGATGCTGATTGACTCCAAGTCCTCTAAGTTGCTCATGAAGGCCCTTTTGGGGGCCACTATGCTAGGAGGATGACAATCATTAAAATACTTAGGGAAAGATATTATTGGCCAATGATATTTAGGGATGTCTATTAGTTCTTTCATTTATATAACAAATGTCAAAGAGATAGAGGGATGACTACATGGATGGAAGGGCCCCAATAGTGGATTCAATCACTAGAGCCTTTCGATCTTTGGAGAATCGATTTCATGGGGTCCATCAACCTTATGTCCAATGGAAAGGTTTACATCATCATCACAGTTAACTATTGTACTATGTGGGTTGAAGCTATTGTTTTCACCAACTATTCATCCTCTACGTGGCACAATTTGTACAACAAAATGTGGTAAATAAGTTTGATATGCCAAGGGCACTAATTTTTAATAATGGAACACATTTTACAAGTGCAACATTTCAGAAACTTATGTAACACTTGGAGGTAGAATACAAACTCATAACTTCATTCCACCCCTAGGCTAATGGTCAATAAGAAGTTACAAATAGGAAAATAACTAGAATACTAACCCAAATAGTAAGTGAATGTAGGAAAAACTAGAGCATAAAACTTAATGATGCTCTTTGGGCTTATCGGTTAACATGGAAACTTCCTATTAGTTATTTCCTTTATGAGTTAATGTACAAAAAACTTCCAACTCTTCCTATCCAAGTAGAGCTCTATGCACTTTCAACAGCTTCTAAACTTAACCTTGATTTTAGTCTAGCCCAAAGAGAAAGGTTGATGACATTAAATAGGCTAGAAAAAAATTAATTAGTAGCCCCATCCATGGTAGAAGTGCACAAGGCACACACCAAATAATGTCATGACCTTAAAATACAGAAAGTTAAATTTCAATTAGAAGATAAGGTTCTCTATTGGAATCCTATGCATGTATCGCAATGCACAAAATTTCAAACACTATGAAAAGGACCTTATATTATTCATACAACTTTCCCATCTAGGTTGATGATGAATTACCATCCTATTAGCCTAAAAAAATGGTTGTTGATCAACATGCAACAGTTCAAACCTTTCTTAGAATCAAGGGTAACTAGTGCTAAGAACACCTAAATCAATGGCCAAGCACAATATATATTTCAAATCTTCTCCTTCCAACTCAGTCATGAGGAAGATTGCCATCCATGCTAAGATTTTGTAATGGCTCCTCAGTTCAAATTTTTTGTCTTACATTGTTGTTTATATGTTTTGTGTTTTCTTAAGTATTTTGTAACTTATTTTTTATATTTTTCCTTATTTAATTTTCCTTACATTTATTTTCTTCTTTATTTCCCATCAAGAATTTGGTGCTTAATACAACTTCTAATTATTAGAAGTTCACTTGAACTATACTTCATGTCTAGATTGATTATTCAATAATTGGATTTCATTTTTGGATTATGACATCAACTAATGGAACATTGATTTTCTTATGGTATTAGGCAGTAAGCTCATGTCATCCACCCATTCTACTCAACTCCATGGAGTTCTTTCATCTTGAAAGCATGAGGTTCTTTCTTAATTGCACTTATAAAAGAATTAATGAACTTGATACTTAATAGACTTAGAAAAAATCAAGTGAAATAGAAAAGGGTGTGGCTTCAAGGGAACTTATCACCTTTTGTACTTGACTATCTTCTTGAGTTTTATGGGTATTCTCATTGATCCGTCATCATTCCTACCGTTGACCACCAATAGGAAGAATGTCCTTGCATGGTGTGGCTCAAGAAAAAAAACATGGGAATTCTAAGCACACTACTTAGACACAATAATGGGTTATAAGTACTAGTTATTAGGCTAGAAAGACATGTTACCCATGCCTAAGGCACCCCTCTAACTCATATTCTTTATAACTTCCTACTTCACTTTTCTTCTCTATTTGAAATGGTGGGTGATCTTTGGGGATGGTCATAAATCCAGAGGATCTAATGATATAAATGTGCTAATGTGAAGTCAATGGAAGTAGATGGACTTGGTTTCGACTAAGGATGGGATAATATCAGGTTACCTTAAGTGTACGTTCCACAAGGACTTCATGTGATCATGATGTGATGCTTCATTTTCATTCTCTCTCTCTCTCTCTCATATCATTCATTCTTATCATCCACCACCTTACTACATCCTATCATGGTTAATTAATGTGTTTCTTTTGGTATGTCCTGATTCTTTCATTATTTCTTGTGAGGATTCCATTTTTAATAGTCCATGATCATTAATCATCCTTAGTGCCTATGGACTCCTGAGCATGAGGGCATGCAAGGGAATTAATGGCATAAGCCTGGTATGGGAAGGACCCACTTGCATACTCTTTGGTCTAGTTTTGTTAAGCTTCCTATCCTTTAGTTATTTTACATTCAATTCCATCATTTTTACATAATAAACATCCATTTTTACAACCCTTGCCATATTTAATTCTCTCCAAGATCTCCTTTTTTAGGCCAATATCATGTGCTCTTCCATGATTTTTCATCATTCTAGGCTTTTCTAGCTTCCTTTAGACTCTAATTTCATCTTAAAAGTCTTCTAGAATACTTAGTTTTTCATGTGGAAAAATTATTGTATATAGTTGTGTAGATGAATCCTCATTGATGCAATTAGATGCATTGATGCAACCCTGTTAACACATCCCCATCAATACAGTACAAAAACACTATATATATGCATTGATACTTAGCCATTTGTTCACATTTTCATCTTAATTCAAAGGGGGAATTTTTGCCATTTTCAAAGCCCAAAGACCTTATGAGCACTATAACTTTCACACCACTTGTCTGATTAACCTCATTTTTTTATCTCCTAGCTATCAGAGATAACCTTTACATTGTGGGGGCCATAAATATTTGGTTTATGATGAGAAATTTTTTGGAAATTTTACTAACTCCCAAAGGTTCAATCATTAAAATAATATTAAAAATCATACTTACACCTAGTTATGCCTTACAAACAAACTCTGGTAGTTGATGATTAAAATAATAATAAAATAATGGACTCACTAAGATAACAAATGAACCCAAGTATAACCTAACCAAATGAGAAAGGTATAAAAAAGTAAGTAAAGTTTATACATTAATTGCTAATCCTTGGTTACATCTGTGATCATAGATGGTACCAAAGAGGGAAGCACTAGTGGGGGACCTTCCCAATATAGGGAGAAGCAACCAAAAGGAGGAAGAGGCTAGCAACAACCATTGAAGCCCCAAGAGTAAGAAGCCAAAGAAACTCATGCAATGGGACCTCTTCTAGAGAATACTAAAGTGGAATCTATTCGATAGATTTCCATTACTGAAACAAGCCAATTTAGACAAGATGAGATGCAAAGGCCAAGTTCCAACCTCGAGGTCACATTAACAAGGGCCTCCCTTAAGAAAATTTAAATCAAGGAGGTTGAGAGTTTGGTTCTTTAGGAACTTAACTTTGGATCCTTCTTGGAATTTGTGCCCAAGAAAGTCCACACATAATTATAGGGGTCTTCTATGTCATTCATTCTCTTCTCCCATGAAGAATGGTACATGGGAAAAACCTATATGTTTTGGAATAGCTGGTAGGGAGACACATCAATTAAGATTAAATACATCACCATCTTCTACTTGGTTTAGGCCATCGTGGAGGTTCTTAGTTTTCTTGATACTGGGGTAACTTTGGTAGAGATATACACCCAGGTAGACCTTGAAGCCAAGAAAGCGTGGATCCAACACTACTATGGGGTGGATCACAAGGAGCATGGGGCACTTACCAAGGTGAAGCATACATATTTCAAAATCATAGCCTATCACCTAAACCCAACGGTGAGGCCCAAAAAGGTTATAGCCTTCTCCACTCATGAATGCATTGTATTAAGTGGTAAATTCCATATCAACCTTCCTTAGCTCATCTATTTAGAGATAGAGAAGTGATTTAAAGAACATGAGAGAGGAAGGAAGATACTCCCCTTTTCATGCCTCATTCAAAACCTCCATAAGAAGGGAGGCATAGCATGCTATGCAAATGACACACTCCACCATGCTCTTACCAATCTTGGTAGGAGATGATGAAAGATAAAGTAGCTGCAAAGATGTAGGAAGAGGAGCAACCACCACCACCACCTATGGTAGAGACCATGCTATAAGCATGTGTAGCTATAGAGAGGCTTCAAAATCTTTGTGAGTAGCAACTAGAGTAAAAAAAAAAGGGTTTAGTAGGTGGTGGGAAGCCATTGATTTATTGTCCAGCATTGAGCCATCTCAACGAGGTCACTAGGATCATCAATTAGATGGAGGAAACTAGCTTGCTATTCTCAACAAAGTAAATTCTTATACCCACAAGAAAAAATCCTAGCACCCAAAAATTTATGATGTCCATCCCTAGATAAACATTTCTTGAAATCTTTGGAAATGTTACAACTTTCTTGGTGCATCTAGAGAAAGGTAAGGGACTGAATATCCTAGTGATGTGACATCATGAACAAGAGATAGTGGTAGAAGTGGTGGTTGATAGGGTGAATAAGGTCCTAAATGCTTCTATGAGTAGTGCCAAACATTGCTTCCATGCTAGATGTTTAAACATCCATAGAAGCAGGAAGTGGTTAGTTAAGTATAGCCAAACACAATGAGGTGTTGGATAGAACTGGATAACCACCTTCAAAGATCTTTGATCTCTTGAATGAAATCATTGCAATCCACTCAGATATACTAGAGAGAAAGGACAAACTAATCATTTCCAATGTTTAACTACAGGCAACCATCACTGAAAACTAATGGTTGGTCACCAAAGTTGTGGAGTTATGGGCCTATCTCTTTGACCTTATCATTCTTAACCTAGGCCTTACATGAGCTTTTCAATAGCTTCAATAATGGACCAAAGAGGTTGAGAATGTGAAGAAGACTTTAGTATTTAACACCTCCTTATTAGAAGTCTTGACATTTCACACTGATAAGGATTTAGTGTAAGTTCGCAAAGACAACTTGGTTTTCACCAAGGACATTCACTGCTTGTGCAATGTCAAAAAATAAAAAGATTAGATTGTTGAGTTTAGTCAATAGTAGTATAAGTAGATAGCCAAGGTAAACCTTGATCTGAGAAGGTTAGCAACATAGAATAGAAATTTCTCAATGGAGGAAGTCTAAGCACTTTGCCAAAAAAATGGCCATCAAAGTAGCTGGTTAGAAAAATGGGGTCTTGAAATTTGAATGAGTAAAAAATCATTACAAAGACTAGGTTGGGCTTCTCAAGGAGGTGAATGAAAAAGAGATAAAATTGGGCAAGGTAAATATGAATGAGATTATGTATGGTAGCCAATCTTTAATGGATTAAATGCATACAACAAAGATGAAATCCACCTAAAAGAGTTCTAGATAAAGAAGATGAGAAAATATATAGAACTTTCCAACCTCCAATACACAAACTTGGCTATGTTGAGTGTAGGAAGGCCAAGAATAGAATTAGAGAAGTAGGCGAAGTTCTTACCTCTTGTATAAGGTAGAATTCAAGCACCACAAAGAGACAAAATAGTAGTTGGAAATAGCCAACATGGAACTTGAAGTTCTCAAAAGCTAGTTCACTGATCAATGATTGGTTGTTGAGAACCTAACTAGAAGAATGAATGACTATCAAGAGCTTCAGAACCTTGTAAAGATGTTCAACATTGAATTACAATAATTCACAACATAGTTTATTAACACTAAGGATATATTCCCAATAATGCCATGCTTGTGGGGTATCCCTACACTAGCCCACAATGGCGAGGTCATGTAGACTACCTATAATCCATGAAGCAAGGAAGAGAAGAAGAAAGCATTGCTGGATGCTTTTAGACTTTCACTAGTAGCACTAGTAGCAGTAGGATAGCCTCAACTACCTCCATTACCATGAGCACCAGAGCCTGGGGAAGGACCTTCAACATCCTAGAAGACTTCACCTCCTAGCACTAGTTGAATTTCACCTCATCTTTGGTAAGATAAGGAAGCCTCCTGTCATTTTTTGTAAAGGTATCCAATTTTGTTGTCAAGGATACCAATTTTATAATTCCATACAATTTGGCACTCATAGTTATTTGGTCTATTATTTATAGTTAATAAATTCCATACTTTCCTAATTTTGTAAGAAGCTTGATCCTACTTTTGTTCACTTGAAGATAAGTTTTCACTAAATCGTGGATGTATACTCATTGAAGCATGGTTACATGTGTTGATGTAGATGCATTGTCAAGGATACTAATTTTATAATTCCAAACAATTTGGCACTCATAGTTATTTGGTCTATTATTTATAGTTAATAAATTCCATACTTTCCTAATTTTGTAAGAAGCTTGATCCTACTTTTGTTCACTTGAAGATAAGTTTTCACTAAATAGTGGATGTATACTCATTGAAGCATGGTTACATGTGTTGATGTAGATGCATTGATGCTGATGTAGTCAAGCCTATATAAATGTGTGTACCCACTACATTTATGGTATGTTAACTTAGTAGAGTAGTTAAGCCCTTACAATTTATTATTTCTAGAGTTAGAATATTTTTCCCTCTAATTTCTCACAATGTGAATGAAAGAGAATATATAGAACTTTATTTGAGCACTATGTACCTAAGTGCATTAGTGTAACAAGCAATAAAGTCAAGATTTTTTGCATTCATTATAGCACTTGGATTGGATTAAACCTTTCTTAATTAGTACTTTACTTTAAACACATTTTACATTCTATGTTATAGTAATTAAAATAATTAATATAATCAATACTGAACACATAAGTATCGCTACTTTAAGCATAATGTATGATGCTTGGTAATCCCAATAGTGGTCATTTGGTAGACCTAGTAATTATCACTTGGTAATTCAGTAGCATTAATATGAGTTTAGGATATGTATAGCAAGTGGGTACAAATACTTATGTTAGGATAGTTAACCCTTAGAGCTTTTAGATAGTTAAAATAATTAATCATCCATCATTCATTATTTCACCTAGCACTTAGGATAAAAAATATATAAAAATACAAACAAAAATAAATATCATATGCCTTAACTCACATTTATTCGTATGTAAGATCATACACAAGTGAGAGTTAGGAAGACAACGATCACATGACCCTTAGGATCATAGTCTTTATCTATAGGCAAACTTAGGGACTAAGTCTAGAAAATTCAACTAGACCACACGTACATGTTTGTAATTCATATGGTTGGACATAGAGGATACCAACTACCCATTAGTATGCTATGATTCTACCAATAGATAAGCCATATGATAAAAAGAAAAAAATAAAGGTAACTCATAGATTAGAGATAGAAGCTAAATCAAATCTTACTTTAAAATACCATTATATAAAATTCATCAATAATATCTTCAGGATCCTTCCATCCTTTTACAAAAAATGCCCCACTTTTATATACCATGAATAAATGAATTAGTTATAACTATAGAGACGTTACAAAAATAGTTATTGAGATGAACTACTAGCCACTCCTTTCCCAAAAGCATCTTTAATGACCTACAAGTGTGCTCATTGTTGCTGGATCTCCATTGCAGTTTGACTTTCTACCAAGAACTCTTGACATATTCATTCTCTCATTGAACCAAGTGCTTATAGTAACTTTGATTTTATAATAATGACAATTCTTTGGCTACTTCTTTTATTCCAATGGTAGTAAAATAACCACACTATTTTTTCTTGTAAAAATCCACCATCATTTAACTTTGTGGTATTAAGGGCATCCTTTATTTTTTTTTACACTCTTAAATGTCTTGCAATGTTACCTCAAGATTTTCCTTGACTTCCATAACCATTGAATTTAGCACATGCCATCATTCATGACATCATCAAGAAATGCAACCTCTAGTTCAGGTAACTCATATCTTTTTGCATTATCATAGACTACAAGTCAAATGGTTTTTGCAAAGCTTGATTGAACAGTTCCTTTCTACATTTAAGTTCATTAATATCATCCAAGACTACTTCCACTTGTTTGTTCATGGCTTTTAATTCATCTATGACATATTTAAAGTTGGCCTCTTGTCTCAAGCTATGAGTTGAAAGTCTATTATATTTTTTGGCCAATTCTCAATGTAATTCTACATTTTCCATCTTCAAGGCTTATATGCTTGCTTCCTTGAACTGATAAATATTCATTTGATCTTCATGTTTTCTTCTAAGAAATTCAAATTCCTATTGTAATTGATGCTATATTTTTAATTTATCAAGTTCTTGTTGTTGATCTCTAATGGTTTCATCATTATTTTTTGAGTAATCTACAATGACTAATGATATATTTGCTATGAGTTCATGGTGTGTCATGGCCATTTCAGTTTTTCCTATTTCCTAACCTACTTTCTTATATTGAAAGATAACAAATTCTTGAACCTATATCCTTTCTAGATGTTATTGTTCAAAACTTAGTCTTTCCTTAGTAGTCTTCACTTTTATTGATGTTTGCCCTCCCTTAATAATATATCCTAAAGAAAAATCAACTAAAGTTAGGACCTTTTGAGATGTGAAAGTTCCAACACCAGTGGTTATCATGCTGAAGATGATAAATCATTTTTAGGTTGTAATGTTTTCTTGCAAAAAAGGGATTCTAGTTACCTTATCCTTTGTTCTTTGATTTCTCTAAGTGAAGTCTTCTAGATCCAAGACTTCATTTGGCCCATCAATTTGCCATGAAAAATAAATTTCTTTCATTTGATTTAATTGATCCTAGTTGAACCATTTGGCCAAGATGTGATTATCATCTCCAAATCATCTATTGGCCAACAATTCTTCCCATATGCATTGTCCTTATAGTAAAATGATAAAGAGTCCTCCTAAGTTTGCTCTCTACCTATTGTTTGGAAAAATTTACCAATTCATCATTCATCAAATAATAGGAAACATCATTTTCTTGGTGCTCATGGGCCTTGCTAAAATCCTTATTAGGATTATAGAACCTATGCCTTACTTTTGGAACTATTTATTTTTCAAATTTTGCCCCTATGTTCATTATATGAGGGGCATTCTCAAAATGCCAAAAGCCTATTTGCAGTAGAAAAAATTGACTTGCCATGTAATCATACATCAATGGACTATTTTTTAGTTGCCTTTCTACTTTAAGAGCTCCTACATAGGGAGTAAAAAATCATGGTATTTTCCTTGGCCTTCCTTCAAATCCTCCTGTAATAATTTTAGTGTAATGGACATGAAAAAAGATCCTCCCTTGCATTTGGCCTTGATTTCATCTACTACAACTTGCTCAACCCTTGGAATATCTTTGTTTGTTAGAAATTGATACAAGATTGGATAACCAACATTCATGAGGAACTCAAGGATTTGGGTATCAAAATAATCTTTATGATATATAATAGGGTAAAAAACATAATAGGGCCATCTTTTGTTTAACTATCTTTCTACAATGTATTGGGGAAGAATAGGCTGAGCCTCTTAGGACTTGGAACTATGGAAAAACATGAACTAATAAAAAGGAACTCATATTAAACTAAGTATTATTAGCTATGGTGTCTTCTATGCTATTTTATAATTTGGTGTTCATGAAATAAATTAGGTGGAAGGGCTTATTATTATCAAAAATAGCAAAAACTTTCAAATGCTGGACTAAAATAGAGGTAACATTTGAACTTGAATAGATATTCAAAGTGGCAATAAAAATGGGATGATGGAACCTAAGTTCACTGAAGCTAGAAAAAGTCTCCTTATAGCTAAAGAAGGTGGAAATACTAATCCTACTAGATGTATCTCTTGCCCATTCACCAAGATAATGTTACATGCAATTGCCACCATATTATCATTTCAAGTATCATGTTTAGAACAATTGGGAAGAGTAGCACCGTATAATTCATAGCTTCATCTGGGACTAATATTTATTATTTAGTCTAGCCTCTTTAAATTTTAAATAGTTTTCACTATACCTTTTTTTTTTTAGAGAAAATCCAATTGATAACATTCTAATTAAATTGGCCCTAGGTCTAAAGCCAATTTTGTGTAAGCTCGTATATTGGTAGAAGCTTCTCCACAAACTACTAGAAAAAATCATGATCAGTATCATAATAGAAAATTGGTTTTGGGTCTTCTTCATCTCATTCTTGAAGCTTTAAATCTTTTGTGATTTGACCAATCTTTACGATTAAGAAATTAACAAATCAAAACTCTACAAATATTTGGTAAGTGCTTGAACTGGCACATCCTGAAATAGAAAATTGATTTCTTGTTTGGTTCTAATATAATTCTTTAGCTTCTTGAAATATTGGCTTGTTGATTGCTTAGATTTTCTTGAGAATGCTAAATAGCTTTCTCTACTTTATTTGCAATGCATAATTCCTATGAAAATCATGAAGAACTCCTTTTGCAATAGTGTTCAAAATGGTAGTTGGTGTGTGAACTTGCATATATTTAAGTAGGATTTGTAATGAAATCTCCTTTGAATTACCTTTATATTTAGTTATTAAACTCTTCTGTCAGTGTAATATGTACCCCACTTTCCATCGTGAGCCATTTCATTTTAAAGTACTGATGGATCTTTGTCATGTGGTCATTTCTTTATTCATTTGATGAAATGGAAAAAATTGGTTTTTTTCCATTTGGAAAGTAGAAAACCACATTCATTTTTCCACTTTTTGGTTTGTATCCTTTTTATTTTGTGGCTCAAAGTGGGATAACATAAATTTGTTCCAATACAAAGTGTGAGAAATGGTGATTTCTCTATTTCAAGCTATGTTAATAAAATAGGACAGAATGGATTTTGTCCATTTTGGGCCATTTAGTTAAATGAAAAAAATTATTTTTCCCTAATTTGAGAAGTAGGATAATGGTCATATTTTTAATTGGGGTTCCTAGAGTAATCACCTTTATCTAGACTATGAGGGCCAATTTTGTAATTGGCTGTATTCTAACTTGAGTTCCTGCCCCCTTTAATGAAAAATCAAGAGAAAAATTTTATCTGGTCTTTGAAATTGGAAGATTTCAATTTATCCCATTAGTAATTTTGGAAAAATTGCAGCTATTCCACTTTGACTTTAAAATGTTGATATCCTAGTAAATAAACATGATCAATAAATACAGTTGAACTAATGAAGTTAAGACATGGTCAACTCTTAATTATGAAAGTGACAAATGTTAGCTTTTTGAAATGGGAAAATAGTGAATTGGTGAAATAGTGAAATGGGTCAAACTAGCTTTATCCCATTTCAAATAGTAGCTCCATGGCCACTTTACCCATGACGAGTGGCGAGGTACCCCTACACTCAACCATACGAATACGAG
>MNCI01010107.1:53306-64439 GCA_015680685.1 Gnetum montanum | reverse complement strand
CCTTGACTAGCCGTACACGTCCGTAGACGCTTGTAATCAAGTCGTACTTGTGCGCACTAGGAAAGCAGTAAATAAACAATGATAAAACCATGTACTACAAGGTTTATCCAATCAAGTTCGTCTTTATTTTCGTACACAACTTGGGTTCAAGTTACAAGCTGCTCGAATAAAGAGTTGTTCACTCTAGGACTCCTACTGCTGGCACATGGGAAAAATTCTAACTTTGGAGTGATCAATCTGCCAGAGCTTCGCTACTTCTAGCCAGGATTGGGAAATGAAGGAAGTGCCACCTCTTATTTATAGATATGGTGGCAGGACGCGATATCGTATACACGATATCGCAGGGGAAGATGCGATATCGCGGCCTAGTGCATGTCGCGTCTCATCAACCCATTTCAAAATTTGTGTAACCAATGCCTTCTTAATTTGAAAAATTACACACTAGCTAAGTAACAAAATGGACCAAATGGGTTTTATCCCACTTGAAAGATGGAAAAAATCGTTCACCTTTTGGTATGTCAAAACCTTAAAAAATGGAGAACAAAGGATGCTTGTGTGATTGTTGTACTTGTAGGACAAGAACATGGACAAGGACTCAAGGGCGCATGGACATCATAGTCAAGCAATTCATAAAGAAATTGGGAGTAAGGGTAAGAATGGAGATTATAGCAAAATAAAGTTGTTTCAATAATTGGGAAGAAGAAAAATCAACAAAAGGAACCTTCGAATATGAAAGCTCAAAAGTTGAGAAGACATCTCCCAGAAGCAAAAGACATCCTGACCGAAGTGAAGAAGACCTAGAGAAGACATCTCCTAAAAGTAGGAGACATTTTGTTTTAGGAGAAGATGTCTCCTTAGAGACATTTCCTTACAAAAGAGACATCTCCCCAGAATTGAAGTCTATTGTAGAAAGACATGTCAATCTCAAAGAATACATCTTTACTATTTTTTAGATAGTCATTACATGAGTTTCAAGGTGATTTCAAAGACTTCAAGGCTATTATAAGACTTCATTCTCTTGGGCATTGCAAAAGCTTTTGAGCAAGTAAGTGTTAACATCAAGTAATCATTATGTACTTTATTCTATCGTATTTGTGTACCTCATTGTACCATAATTTGTATTATTGAAGTGATTATATTGTACTATGACTTACAAGGACTATCAAATTAGCTGCATTTTTTCCTTGTAATTTTTGTTTCTATTTCTTGTTACCTTGCTAGGGTTGATGTGCTTCTTATGAGAAGGCATTGTCATTGAGCTTGTTGGGATCCTACAAGATTGAGTGTTGGTGCAGCGCCACAACACTCTGTAGTAGAGCTCAAGTTGTAAAGGTTGTGAGATTGTTAAAATCACATTCTAAGCTTGTCAGGCAGTTGTGGGGTTGAGTGGATTTGTAGTGAAGAATCACTCCATAGTGGAGCTTAGAGGTTGTATAGGGTGTGGTATCCTTCAAACCACATTTTGAGGGAAACAACATTTAGAGGTGGGCAAGCGATCTACCCTCCAAGTGTGGAGTACCCAAGTTGGGGAACCACATAATTTTGCGTGTGGTTTTTGTGATTGTAAATTTTGATTTAGGGAACTTATTCATCCCTTTTCTAATTTCAATGATCCTCAAATGGTATTAGAGCATGGTACTCTTATGCTCTACATTGTTTCCAAGAGTGAACAATGGAGGAAACTTCTTACAAAAAGCAACCCATGTTTAATGGATTTGACTTTACCTATTGGAAGGCAAGGATGCCTATTGGAAATCCATCTTTGAAGCCTACACACCACCTATCAAAAACACAATAGGAGCCATCAAGCCCCATAAAAAATGGATGTAAGAAGAAAAATATAAGTTCATGTTTGATTTAAAAGCAAAAAAATTGTTTATATTGTGCTTTGAATAAATCTGAATTTAATAGAGTTGCTATTTGTAAAATGGCCAAAGAAATTTGGGAAACATTAGAGGATACATATGAAGGAACCTTAATAGTTAAAAAATATAAATTATTAGTTTTACAAAGTGAGTATGATAAGCTCAAAATGAGAGAAAGTGAAAAAATGATCTTGTTGTGGCCATTAGAGGTACTAGTAAAGATTTCCCTAAAAACAATGTTATAATAAAAATGATTAGGACTTTACAATCAAAATCTAGACCAAAGGTGACTACAATGGAAGAAATTAGGGATTTTTCAATTCTTAAATTTGAAGAGCTTCAAAGTTCTCTTATTGCTTATGAAATGAACCTCATAAGTGAAGGGGTAATTCAAGAAAAACCTACTTCTCTAAACTCAGCTTCAATGGAAAAGAAACCTATAGATGAGGACAATGAAGAGGAAGTAGCTTTTATCTCAAGAAGGCTACAAAGGCTTATGGAAAAAAGGGATAAGAACTCCAATAAAAAAAGATCAAATAAATTCAAAGATAAAGGAACAAGTAAAAATTTTCAAATTCTAATTTTGATTCTTCATCAATAAAATGTCGAATTTGTAATGGTAGAGGTCATGTGGCCTTTAAATGTCCAAGTAATGGAAGATTATCATGAATCGATAGAAATGATATGGAACTAAAAAATACCAAGTTCTACAAAAATTTGGATGATGGAGAAAAGAGTGAAGAAGAGGTGGAAAATAATAAAAGAGACTCACATCTCATCCGTATGGCTCTTACTGATGATGATGTTGGCACCTTTGATGAAGAATTCAAAAATGAAGAAGAAAGGTATGAACTTCTATGCAATGAATTTTTATCTCTTCAAAGTTTGTGCACAAAGTATAATAAGTTAAAAAAATGATTAAGAAATTTCTTTATTGAATTCAATAATTTCTACTCTTACTAAAGAACTCTTAGACCTAAGGGTTGAGAATGAAAAATTAACCTTGTCTTATGAGCAGGCTAAAGTAGAAATTGCATATGTCAAACTTGTGAATGAAAGGCTAGTAAAGGAAAAAGAATCCCTTTAGATGGTATTAGGACAAGGATGAAGTCCACATGATAAGAGTGGGCTAGGATGCTATACATAAGATGAATCACCTACATTAACCCAATCTCAACTAAATGCTATTCTAAAGGAGAAAGCCACTACATCCAAATCAAAAGAAAATCCTATCCATTAAAAAGGTCCTCAAAGGTTTGATCATCCTAATCACTCTTACTATAATAGGAGGATTAGATGCTATTATTATCATAAATTAGGGCATAAGAAATGGGAATGCAATTTAAAGTTCTATCATATGATTAGCTAGTCATACCATAAAAATTCCTAGTCTTATCAAAATGCACTAAGAAAGGAATCCATGCAGGATCGTAGGAAGACTAAGACAACACAAAAGACTAAGAAGGTCAAGAAAGAATGGAGAGTCAAAAGTAAGGAATAAGGGAATGAGGTAACTCTTTCCAACAAATTCATGAGAGGAAGCCAAACCTTGAAAATTGAAGAACTTCAATTGAGGAGGGAAATCTCAAAAGAGGAATCTCATTCTCTGCCATACTAAAGACCTTAATTTTTTACCAGCAAAGAAGGTAATAAGTATTTAATTTATTGTAAGCATCTAATTATATAGTCCTTGGTAGCCTTTCTTGAACCCCAACTTGTTGAGCCTATTTCAGAGGATATTTCTTCCTAAAGACATCTTCTAGAAGATGTCTATTCCTAAAAATAAGATGTCTTCCTATCTTTTCCCTCAATGTGGTAGAGATGTTTACTTTGAATAAAAGACATCTTCCTTGATTTTTAATCATGGAGGAGATGTTTATATTCTAGTAGAGACATCTTCTTTCTTATCAAAAAACCTCGCTTGTCTTAACTATAAGAGTCAAAACCCTCATTTTTATTCTATTCTTTGTAGATGATTCCATAGAGATAACCAAGGCTCCATCAACAATAGCATTTTCATATACAATGGCCCATAAGAAGGTTGGAACATCTAGGCCACTACCAAAGAAGACATCTATCGGAAGCTCCAACAGTAATTCAAGCTTCTATATGGCCCAATTCAGGTCAAAAAACACCCAACATAGATTTGAGGTAACTTGAACTATTAATATTATCTCTGAGCATTCCTTCTCATTTCCTTTTCATAGGCAATAAGCATTAATAAGTTATTTTCAAATTTTCATCTAGGTTGTCTTTATTACAATGGTTTTCTTGGTCCTTGAAGTTCTTACTAGAGAGTTCTATTGTAATATTGTTATTACTGATGCTATTGTTGAAGCATTTACTACTATGGGTGGGGAACTAGTGCTTGATGTGTCTCCTAAAGTGGTAAATGAATTGCTTGGGATCTCTAGTACTAATTTATTTTAGGTTTCCATTCATTCCATGAATGATATCTTTTCGAATGGTATAATTCCCATCACTTATGATGAGTTCTATCATGCCTTGTTTAGAGAGTTAGTGTCTTTTGATAGAAGAAAAATTTATTGGTATAGGATGTATTTAAGTGCTTCCACTATGTCTCTTATTATGTTATATAAAATTATTATAAAAGGAGGAAGCTATAGCTATTTTTTGTCACCGCAAGCTATTATTCCCTACTACCTACTTATAGGATAACCACTAGATTTGGATCATACTCTTTGCTCTGCTATGATGTTCTAAGTTTGTACACCAAGGAGAGAATCCTTAGGCATCCATATCTCATTAATTTATTGATATGTCAGAGGAATGTACCTATTCCTAAGATGCCTTTGCTCAAAAGCAAGAGGAGCCTCAATGAGTATGCTAAGAAGAGGAGCCACTGTCATGCAAAAGAAGTAGGACCAAACACCAGGCCATCTTCATCATAGAAGAAGAAAGCAAGATCATCATCTAGGGCATCTCCTTAGTTGAGTAGGTCAAAATCTACTGGAACAAAGATCAAATCATCCCTAAAGAAGCTACTTTAACTATTTTCTCACACTATCAGGATGCTTGGAAGGAATATCTCTTACTTGTGTAAGAGAATGGATTTTGCTAGTGTACCTCTTCATCTAGATGGGAAGTAGTTTGAGGAGGTTACTAATCCTTCTATTTCTAATAATAAGGAGGAAATTCATGTACCATTGGGACATTTCATAGTAGTTGGACCTTCATGTGCATATGAATCAAGGAATGAGCCATATTCTGAGCTTGATGCACCATCGGCTCATGTCCAATGGGAGCATCATGATTCCATGCAACCTGTGCATCATGTTCCACCTCCAGGTGATCCTCTTAGATCATTTGAGTAGCATGCCATGGAGAGTTTCTTTTGGACTATGTCCCAATGGGTACCTGCTAACATTACCTATCAAAGAAAGGGAGCTTTCTCATCTTCTTAGTAGGCTCCAACTCAACCTGATTCACCAGCTTCATTTTAGTTTTGAGTGAACCTTCATCTCCAGAGGGTCCTTATTTAGACACCATCTTCAAATGATGATGAGTAGCATTCGACTAATTCTAGCACCAATAGTGATGATGACGATGAGGAGATGTATAAATCATTCAAAGTGATGGTTGATTTAGATGATGAATTCGATGATGCAACCAAGGTCAATGGTTAGAATCCTTGGGTGTTTTCTTTCTCCTTTTTGTTGATGTCCAAAAAGGAGAAGAAATTTATATGCTCACATATGTGATTGTTGTGGATTTACACATATGTGGTTTTGAATATGGTGTGGTCATATTATATGGATAGTTAGTGAACAGCTTATGATATAGACTAATGGTGTTTATTTTGGTTATCTCCTTTGGTACATTTTTTGAAGACAAGTTTTACTTTTGCATCATATCATATTCAGTTTTATCATCTTCCCCTGCACCTTGATCCACCTTAAACCTTAGAGCTTTTATCCTAGTCCCTAGCTACCGTTGGAATTTATATGTGATGAGTGGTGAGGTACCCCTACACTCAACCATACGAAATGAGCGTTGCATGCGTGATCCGATCGAACTCCGCAGATGGACTAGTTGTGGCACCTAGACAGTTATCCTTAGGTCGCAGTTTGTTGTCTTCCCACCTAGACTAGTATTGCATATGTCACGTATGGTTTGTCTAGATGAGGTGTATGATGTGTTCCCTAATCTAAGCTACTCCTGAAGGCAGTGGAAAATACTACTAACTAAGCTAAGCTAGGAGGAAAAGGGTAAAGAAATCTAATCTAGCCTAAGTGCGACGAGCAACCGATTCCTTGATCAACCATACACATCTTGGACTTCATGCACGACTACCACTGGGACTACCAAGCGTAGCTCCTAGGTACGCCACTGGGATTACCAAGCACAAATCTCAAATACGCCACTGGGTTACCAAGCATAGATCTTGGATACACCACTGGGCTACCAAGCGGTCACACTTAAATGCTCGTAATCAAGTCGTACTCGTTCCGAGTTCTAGGAGTTTAAGGGTGAGAGAGAGAAAACAGTAAATAATAGTAAATAAATAACAAATAAATAAATGACAAAGTGAATGCTACAATGATGAAGTAATCTTGATCTTTATTGTTGGTCATGTGCATGTCCAAGTACCACACACTCGAATAAAGACACCGTACAATTACATTCACCACACTGCGGGTAGACACGGGAAAAAATCTAACTCTGGAGGGATCAAACTGCCAGAGCTTCGCTACTTCTAAACTGGGATCCTGAACAAGGGAGAGCCACATCTTATTTATAGATATGGTAGCGGACTGCGATATCGTGTACGCGATATCATAGGGAAGATGCGATATCGTGTACGCGATATCGCGGGGGATGCAATATCGCGGCATACGCGATATCGCGTACGCAATATTGCAGCCTATGCAAATCGCATCTCATCATACCCCCACGACTGAATAAAAACTCGTCCTTGAGTTACAAGGAGAACAAGCTTCATCGATTACACAATGGATAGATATGGGATTATTAACTGGAAAAAGAAATGGACTAATGCTGCAGTGTGGGAAGACACAACACAAAGAAAAACATACTACAACTACAAAAATGTGGAACTCATGTAGTTCTTGGTGGTGCTGGCTCCTCCATGGGTGCTTTCCCTTTGTCACGTGCTCCAAGCTTTGAAGGTTGATGACGCTGAAGAATAGCTTAGAGCTTCTCCTCTTTGGTCCGAGGGTCTTGTGTCGTCCATGCTGATGCTCCGATGTTTGATGGAGTCGGCACTTCCCACAGACAGGATAGTTGCAGAAACATCTTATTAGCCTTGACATACCATGCCACAAACACCCGTCGTTCCTCTTCATAGGCTCTGGCTTTGTCTTTGTATTCGTGAAGCTCTGTTAGCCGTTGAGCCAAGTCGGTTGCAACATCTTTTTGTCCTTGGTAGCATTCTTTTACCACCGCAAGTTTAGAATTTGCAACATCTAGTTTTTCAACCAGCTTCTTATGCTCTGCAAATTCTGCTTCATATTTGATGTGGGTGGAAGCTACTTGCTGCTTGAGCTCTAACCTCAGGCACCTTGCTATTAACATGGCCAGGTTGGCATATCGAAGGTTTGCCAACTCCATGTATTCAGTCAAGTCTTGGATCTATAGGTCCTGGTTCTTAATTTCTGCTTGGTGGGCGAAGGCATAAGTGTCCAATATGGCCCCCCAATCAATGTGCTGGGCATTGATGTTGTTGATTTGAACCTTGGCCATATGGATCTCCTTCTCAAGGATTTTTTTGTACATCCCCACCTGATCACAGAAATGCTCCTTCAACTTCTTGTGTCGTTTAGCCTCATTCTGCCACGTGCTTATCTCAATTGCTGATTTCTGTCGAATAGCGCGTACCTCCTCCATTGAGAGGGTTCAGTTCTCTCTGGGCAAACGGCTTACATCCCAGTTGACTCGAATGAACTGTTCTTGCAATTGATGAAAGTGTTCATTGAGAACATTCTTTTGTTTCTCCACAGAGGTCAACCGGAGGTTATCCGCAACCAACTGCTTATTCTCTTCTTCCAAGGCCCTGAGTGCCTTAAGATGTGCATGTGTTTGTGCCTTTGCTGCGGAGGCATCCCAAGTGGCCATCTCCTTTTCTTCTACCACCTTTTTATTTTCTGCAATTAACTTTGTTAATTGCTTGGTTCTGAAACTTTCCAGCTGGTCTACGGGAACAAATTGCAAAGGATCCTGCTGTGTTGCTTGTAAGGTTACGATCTAATCTTGTAGTTTCTACAGTTCAGCTTCAGAATGCTCGGCCCTTACTTCGGATATGATCAATTTCCCCTTTGTGAAAATGAGGTTTGATTGAATTGTTGTTACATCCTGGGGGATGTCAAACAGAGACGTCAAAACTTGTCCTGTTTGAAGCAATCTTTCCAATGCATCCTCATGTTCCGCAGGAGTCATTGAGGTTCCGACAATAGTTTGAGCATCCCGTGCTCTTGAAAGATCTGTCGGTGGTACAACAGGCACGTTAAAGGACTCTTTGATGTGGTCAGCGACCACTTCAGTAGCTCCCGCGACATCCTGATGTTGCATGACCACCATGGTGGCCCCTTCACTAGTCTCTAACTGCACTTGAAAAGATGTCGCATTTCCAGCGATCTGTTGTGACCACCTGCTTTCCCCTCCTCCTGTTTGCATTGATAACTCACCCCGTGTGTGATCTACTAAAATAGTAGGCTGGTCGGCATCATCGATGACGTGGAAGAGGTTTGCGTCATCACAACTTCCCCAACTAACCATCTCGGCGATGGCCCTAACATGGCTCATCGATGATCTGTAGTCTTGTGGTGGTGGCTAATCCTGGCCTATGCTGGGTCCTGCTTCTTGTTGTTGGCTAGGACCTGTAGCTGGAGGTTGACTGGGTCCCACAAGTTGAGTTGCAGGTGATCCAGTCATCTATTCTTCTTCTTCATCTGGTCCTAGCTCTTCGCCAGTGCTCTTTCTTGGAGCTGGCGCCTTTAATAACTCATCATAAGAAGCATTCTGGGCTTTTTGGAGGACGTCATTTGTGTATCCCCGAATACCAGCGCATCGGCACAGTTTCCTGATAAGGCAAGGAAAAGGCAACGCCATCTTTCCTGACTTCCATTCTTCGAATTGCCTTAGGATCTCCGTCAAATATAGATGGGGAAGGTTAACATTAACCTTTCCCATCAACACTGCACATCCTCTTGCCACATACGTTGATATTCTTTTCAAACCTTTTATGGGGAAGAGGTGATAGGTTTCGATTTTGAAATAAACCCGCTCTTCTGTTGTTAGCTCATCAAAAGCTTTATCTCTGCCACAAGCCTTCTCTAACCAATTCTTTCGCACATCAAGGTCTGATCGGGTAGATACCCAAGCAACATGGGGGCCTAAATTCAGAAGGTTTAACACTTTTGAAATTGCCTACGCAGAAAAATCTACTATCACACCATCAATGTTAACCATGGTGCCTTGGTCCTTATTGTGCCAGAATAGGTACGTTTCGCCTAAGTGCCAGGCACCATTTTCAGAGAGGACATGCCATAAGGGAGACCCTTTAAGGTGATCCCTAACAGCCTCAGGAGCGAACTCTACAAAAGATTCAAAGTTAAGCTCCACGATCACTGAAGCAATTATGGACTTCGTATAGATAGCCTGAACACATTCCGGGGGCAACGTGAGTTGTTGTCCTGGTTCAGGCACAGCAACAACTCCTCCTTCTACCTTCCTAGATCATCTGGTAGGAGGTTCTTCTTGATGGATACTGAATGAGTGCACCTCCTATTTGGTATGTTGTCCAGCAGGACCTTACCTTCTACCTCTCCTAGGTTGTTTCGCTCCACCTTGGACAGAACCCTCCTGCTGTGAACATTTTAGGGCCATCTGCAATCACACAGGCCAAACGTTAGTAAGGTTGTTTTCAAATTCAAGTTATACCTTACTACATGCCTTTAATTGAAGATCTTATGTTATCATGTGATCGTGCCTGAAAATTATAATGATGGGTCCTATGACTTAGGTGGGTTTCATTGTTAATCTCCCTGTGTACTTAAGGGTTATATAATGTTTGGCACAATTTTCCTAAGTGTTAGTATTAATTACCCTAATTGATGTCCTTTGGGCGATGACAAATTTCAAAAAATTTAGGCACTTTTCGGCAAGTGTCTCTCCCCCACGACTAAACTGAACACTCCGGGTGCAAGTAGGTTCAAACAGAATTAAAATCAGAGTACCAGCACGTGAGCTATAAGTGTAAAAGCAAGGGTCACGCAATCGCAAGTCGCAAAGAAAAAATTCAAAAATTCCCCCCACGTAAATGGCCAAATGATGCTAAGTGTTGTGGCGGGGGTTCCTATTTATAGGTAAATAGGATGCGATATCGCGTACGGTACATCGCGTACACGATATCTCATGGGACGCGATATCGTGTACACGATATCTCGTCCCAACGAATGTGAGACACCTAAAAAAGACCAAATTTTTAATGATTTTCTTGAAATTAATGGTGTAAATTGAGGACATTGTCAAGTATTAATATATTCAAGGGTAATTACATGAATTCGAGAGGCACTTTGGATGATAATGATGTGAATTTAGAAATTAAAAATTTGGCGGTTATGAAGAAAACGGAATGTAATGGTACATTGGAATGTTTAAATTTTGAGGGATAATAATAGGGAAAGAAAATTATGAAAAACTAAGCTGAGGGTAAGAAATTGTGTGTTCTAGCTAGGGAATTAATGAAGATTACAACAAAATTACACAAATGGGTCCTCCCCAAAGCAAGTTTCAACCTATTATGCCCTTGTGTAATAACACTTAAAGTGTCCATGGGCACTAGAAGGGTTACATGTAATCCGCACTAACTCCACAAAACACACGCATGTAAATATTACCGAAATGAGATGAAAATTCTGTGTTACATGGGTCACGAACTACAATTACACGAACAGTGAGATGAGGTGAAGTATAGAAAGGGATCGTAGAGATTGGGGCATGAGGTATCTAACTCAGGGCACAATGAATCCTGCATGTAAAGCATGATTAGTGTGTCATTAACCCATCGTTCCAAGACCAAGACCAAGTCCATCCTTCTATCAGTGACATCGCATTGCTTCATTCAATGATGAGCAACTATGAGAGTACCAAAACAACAAGGCGTACGATCACTTGGCGTTTAGTACAAGGGAGGAGTGATTTTTATTTTATGGCACTTCCTTTTTCTTTTTCTCTTACTGAATCCAAAGAAATCGCCAACCTTCAGGCATGGGTACATGTCTTTCCA
>MNCI01010107.1:36820-53064 GCA_015680685.1 Gnetum montanum | reverse complement strand
TTGTAAAATTAAATAAAATGAAAAAATATTTATTAATCCTGCTTGTTATTGAAATGGGGGATATCCCCCATAACTAAACGGTTGAGTATGGCAAGGATTAATAAATGGAAAATGAGGATCCTTGCATATTGGAAATATTGAAGCTGGTCCATACTTATCACCTTGGATTTTACACACTTTATAATAAACAAAGTGGGGCACTTCATACGATGTAGTTCCTAGATAATGAGTTGACCCACTATGATGTTTAGGACCGTTAGATGGTATGCAAGGATTGGGCTGATGCCTCCCATGGTTGTGTTCATTGGGTTGTATGGTTGTTGGAGTGTAAGTTGGTGGCCCTAATGAAGTTACATGAGGTGCTGGGTTCAAAGGTAAAGGTGCACCACAGTGTTGGACTAGTGTTGGGTTGGAAAATGCAGTGGCCTCAAAGTTATGTTGTCCCTTCCTACGACCGTGTTTAAAGAAAGGACGCCTTTAATGTTGAGGAGGCTCTTCACTGCTGTTAGTAGCAGCAGCACAAGTGTTTTTTGTGGGTTGTTGCTGTGGCACAAACACCTTAGGAACAATTGGTGGCATTGTGGAGGGAGGGAAAGGATGAGAATGTTGAAAGTTAGGAGGGATGTAAGGTGCACAAGGTGGTGGTTGCGTTGGAGGCATGGGTTGAGAGTATTGTGAAGAATAGTAGTGTGGTGAGATAGAGTATGGTGGCCCAGTTGAAGAAATAGGGTGTTGAACGTGATAAGCATTTGGATTCAGAAAATATGAAGGGTGCCTCCAGTCTAATGGTGGATTCCCCCACGACTAGGATCGTTGTCACTGTGATCGAACACAGTATCTCTGTATGAACTCTGGATGTAACGTGTTTCCCCAATGCTCATGTAGATGTAACAGTATTGGGCATTGGCCTTTGGGGTGATCGTATAGGCATATGTTGCATTCATATGTATGATTGGCAATTGAGCACTTATTCCCTTTGTTCTTTTTCTCTGAATGTCTACTATTTTGTCCTGCTTCTTGGGTTGTCAAAACTCTATCTCCAATGTTGTTGATAAATTCTCCAAACTTTTGATTCATCCATTCCAACATCTTATTGATCTTTGCCTTAGCTTCTTCTAACGATTGTTGTATTGGCAAAGATGATGTTTCCACCTTGAGATTTGTTGATATCTCCTTGTTATGATCATGGACCTTTGTTGAGTTAATATTTTGGTCCCGTTGATGTTTTTCAACACTCTCCCATGTAGCTATTTCTCCTTCTTCTTTTGCTACCCGCTTAATAAGCTCTTGGATTTGATGGGTTCGTAGGTTGTATAGTTGACCTCGGGCATACGTTCCTAAGGTCTCTCTTGTTTCATTACGTAGCCCATCAATGATATGGTACATTAGCCTTTCCTCGGAAAACCCATGGCCTGGACAGTTGTTTAACAGTGAATAATATCTTTCTAAGGCCATGTCCAAGGGTTCATGTTTTTCTTGTTTCCATCCTTGGATTTGTTTCCTCAAGGCTGACACTCTTGCGTAGGTTTGATATTTTTCGTTAAAGACCTCTACCATTGTTGACCAGCGTCGTATTGAATTTGGTTTTAACGATCTATACCATACTTTAGCTTGGTCAACGAGTGTCATAGGAAAGAGCTTCAGTTTTTGCCAACTGTTATCAATGTTATTCCATGTGCAGGCATCGTAGAAGGCTAGTAAATGTTGATGCGGATCTAAGTCATAGCCTCCTGAAAATTTGGGAAAGTTGTTTAAATCGAGCCTGGGTAGTCGGCTCTCTTTACGATGCCTACGTGAGATTCGAACAGCCTCTTGTATTTGCGTTAAGCTTGTAGTGGCCAGTGGGGGTTCATCGTCATCGGGTAAGTTAGGCTTTCGTGTGTTGTGATGACGTTGTTTTTGTTCATGCTTATAGGAAACTCCCACTTCAGGTTGTATACTCCAATCTTCATCGTCATATAGCTCATTGGTTCTCCAATGAACTTCCTCACTAAGTGTGGCGTTATTATCATCTTGTAGGAGAGGCATTGTTGTGTGTGAATTTATGTGACTTTTTATAATTACTTCTTTTTAAGAGATATATCGTTAAGTTCTTTACAGCGACCTTGTATGATATAACTAATCTAGATAACTAGCACCATCCCCGGCAACGGCGCCAATGATGAGTGGCGAGGTACCCCTACACTCAACCATACGAAACGAGCGTCGCACGCGCGATCCGGTCGAACTCCGCAGATGGACTAGTTGTGGCACCTAGATAGTTAGCCTTAGGTCGCAGTTCGCTGTCTTCCCATCTAGACTAGTTTTGCATATGTCACGTATGGTTTAGTCTAGATGAGGTGTATGATGTGTTCTAATTCTAACGCTACTCCTGATGGCAGTGGAAAATAATATTAACTAATCTAAGCTAAGAGGAAAAGGGTAAGAAAATCTAATCTAGCCTAAGTGCGACGAGCAACCGATTCCTTGATCAACCGTACACATCTTGGACTTCGTGCACGACTACCACTGGGACTACCAAGCGTAGCTCCTAGGTACGCCACTGGGATTACCAAGCATAGATCCCAAATACGCCACTGGGTTACCAACCGTAGATCCTGGATACGCCACTGGGCTACCAAGCCGTCACACTTAAATGCTTGTAATAAAGTTGTACTCATTCCGTGTTCTAGGAGTTTAAGGGTGAGAGAGAGAAAATAGTAAATAACATTAAATAAATAACAAATAAATAAATGATAAAGTGAATGCTGCAATGATGAAGTAATCTCAATCTTTATTGCCGGTCATGTGCGTGTCCAAGTACGGCACACTCGAATAAAGACACCATACAATTACATTCACCACACTGCGGGTAGACACGGGAAAAAATCTAGCTCTGGAGGGATCAAACTGCCAGAGCTTCACTACTTCTAAATTGGGATCCTGAACAATGGAGAGCTGTGTCTTATTTATAAATATGACAGCGGACTGCGATATTGCGTACGCGATATCGTAGGGAAGATGCAATATCGCGTATGCGATATCGCGGGGGATGCAATATCGCAGCGGACGCGATATCGCGGCCTATGCAAATCGCATCTCATCAATATGTCTTAACACTTTAATATTATTTTTAATATTTATTGGTTTATCATCTCACCTATTTTTCATAAGTTCTGGACATCACCAAAAAGGAAGAGATTGTTGACCTTTTGGTATGTCAAAACCTTAAGGAAAATGAAGAACAAAGGATGCTTATGTGATTGTTGTGTTTGTAGGAAAAGAACATGGATAAGGACTTAAGGTAGAATGGACATCATAGTCGAGGACTTTATAAAGAAATTGAGTGCAAGGACAAGAATGGAGATTACAACAAAATGAAGATATTTCAAGAATTGGGAAGAAGCAAAATCAACAAAAGGAAACTTTGGGAATCCAAGTTTAAATGTTGAGAAGACATCTCCCAGAAGTAGAAGACATCTTGGCCAAAGTGAAGAAGACCTAGAGAAGACATCTCTTAAAAATAGGAGATGTGTCTTTTCAGGAGATGACATCTCCCTAGAGACATCTCCTCAGAGACATCCCATTTATGGAAGAGATGTCTCTCTAAAATTGAAGTTTATTACATAGAGTCATCTCAATATTGAAGAATATGTCTTCAATAGCCATTAGATAGTCATTGCACAAATCTTGAGGTAATTTTGAAGACTTTAAGGCTATAATAAGGCTTCATTCTCTTGGGCATTGCGAATGTTTTTGAGCAAGCAAGTGGCAACATCAAGCAATCATTTTGTACTTTATTGATTGTATTTTTGTACCTCATTATACTATCATTTGTATTATTGAAGTGATTATATTGTACTGTGTCTCAAGGTATAATGACCAAAAAATTAGTTGCATTCTTGCCTTGTAATTTTTTTTCTCTTTCTTGTTGTCCCACTGGGGTTGATATGCTTCTTGTGAGAAGGCATCGTCATTAAGCTTGTCAAGATCTTGTAGGATTGAGTGTTGGTGTAGCGTTACAACACTCTGGAGCAGAGCTCAAGTTATAAAGGTTGTGGGATCCTTGAAACCACATTCTAAGCTTGTTAAGACCTTGTAGCATTGAGTGGATTCGCTACAACATATCACTCTAGAGCAGAGATTAAAGCTTGTATAGGGTGTGGTATCCTTAAAACCATATTTTAAGAAAAACAAAGTCCAAAGGTGTGCAAGTGATATTCCCTCCAAGTGTGGAGTACCCAAGTTGGGAAACCATGTAATTTTGGGTGTGGTTTTTGTGGCTATAAATTTTGATTGAGGGAACTTATTTATCCCCTCCTTCTAAGTTCAGCGATCCTCAAAAATGAACTCTTTTTTCATTTTATTTTTTGAGCCATAAAGTCATAGGTTTTAAAGTATGTATTACATAGCACTTGAACTAGTATAAACTAGACTTTTTCCATTTTAGAAATGGAAAGAAATAAAGTTTCTCTATCTCAGATCCTGTGTAGTAGAGATACTATTGTCTTTTGTAATGAGGAAAATCTAACTTGGCCAAATAGCAAAATGGACCACATGAGTTTTATCCCATTTTGCAATTTGGAGAATAGCCAATTTATCCATTTCATAGTTTACATTTTATGCACTAACTGGGCAAGGATGAAGAAACATTTTTCACTAATCTTGATTTGACTTTTCCCTTTTACAACTATTGAAATTAACTTTGGCTGAATAGCAAATTGGCACAAATGTGTTTTAACCAATTTTGACTTTTCTTCACAATGTGAACTAGGAAAAATTAACTTCACTCCACTTTAAAAACTCAAAACTCTTTTACTCAAGTTTGTTTTTCAAGCCATAAAGTTGCTAGTTTCCCACTTATACATGTGGCACCTAAATTAGGATAAACTTAGTTTTTTTCCCATTTCACAAATGGTGCAAATTATATTCTTCCCATTTTGATCTTCATGCTAGCCAATTTTTTTGCTAAGTTTTCAATGCCTAAATGCGAACTTGGCCAAATGGGTTTTATTTCACAAGTTAAGAGAACTTGGCCTTAACGAATTACGTCACCATCTAGTACAACTACAATCCCATGCTATTCTTAGCCAAATAACTATTACCAAAACTAAGTGGGCCTTTAATCTTTATGCATTGGCCTAATAAAATATGTTTTGTAAATCCTACTAGGTATATCATGGACTTATTCTAGCTCATAATTATTCACATAGGTTCTAAAATTTATTCCATTCTAAGATTTGAACTTGAGATCTCTTTTGAATTAAACCTCTATCACTATTGTTTTCATGTTAATAGAACCATTATGAAATGGCCTTTAATACCATTTGTGGTATGGGGTGATAACACATCATACTATAAATTCCACCATACATTATTTCTTATGTTATTTTACTCCACCTCATGGTAGAAATGTAACAAGACATAAATAAAGATTTTATAAGAGATAGTAGTACAAGCACATCATACAAAATAATTATTAGTACTTGAGCATAGTTAAAATTTTAATCTTGACTATTGCTAAAATGTCTTATCTTATTTTACATGTTTTTAGAAATCAATTAAGAAATTTAAATTAAGTCATCAAAGTCCCTATAATTTAACAAGATAATAAAACTAGATAATAGGCAAAAATAGAACTCATTTCCCATGTCTAGATAAAAAAATCATAATTTTTTTTATGATTTGGAAAATTAACTTTTAACTTATGCAAAATTGGCATTAATATCTATTTCATTGAATCCAAAGAAGGGGCAATTTCTTATTTACATGTAAAAATTAAAGTAAATGAAAAATGTAAGATGGTAAAACCCTGGATTTTTTATTTCTTAAGCTTTTGCTATCTACATAGATTTTGAATATCTCTTAAGAGTTATTTATATGAAGGTTCTTTAATGAGATAGCTATTAGAAAAAAATTTAGCCATGCATTTATGATAATTATGTATTTTGTTGTATGCATAGATCTAGTTAGATAAGCTAGTAGGTACCATGGATGTTGATAAGAAATTAAGGCTACTTCAACAAGCATATGATCTATTCTAAGATGGCTTGTTATTGATCGTTATTATATTTTGATATGTTTGGTAGTGTGGTTAGTTTGAAATCATGTATTTAGTTCTTTGCTGTTTATATTAGAGTTGGTAATTTTGTGTATGTGTGTGTGTAGAGTTATATGCATTTTTATTATGTGGGTTAGATATAGATGATGTAGTTTATGATTATATGTGCATTATAGTTCACATTTTGATTACTTTACTAGGTAAGCATAATGCAAGTAGATGTTATTAGCATACTTTGGTAAGTCTAATTAGATTAGTAGTGACTTTATTGGATGTTTATATGTTAGAAATAGATGTGCTACTTTAGTAAGAATTATAATAGTAATCATGCATATGCATTTGGTAATATTATGATTAAAGCTTTGATACATATAGTAGTATATATTTATCAGGGTAACATTTTTTGTAATAAATTATTTATTCATACGAATATTAACTATGTAAAGATTTATATTCTTGGTATGGTTATTATCTTTGTCCTTATTTCTTGTACTTAGTGATGCTTAGATAATATGCATGTGTGTGTTATGTTATGATCATGTTGATTATGAGTTAGATTTTTAGCATTGTATATTTTTACACTTAATGCATTTTTGATATTTCATGCTCCATGTAATATTGAAATATTACTACATTATTCTAGTCATGTGCCTTTCTATGATGTCATATATTAATATATTTTACCTAGCTAATGTGTACTAACCTGGTGGATGATTTTTTGAAGGTTTGCATGAAGGTTATGATGCGGGAATGACATGGTTTGGTTGTTACATGTGTATTGTTTTGTGTGTAAGATGTTTTAATTTAATTTAATTTATTTAGGGTAACATAGATAGCATGTGTTGTTTCTTCCTTATGATAATTTTGGTTATGCTTGCCATGGATGGAGTTACGTGAGTTATGAGGATCTCGTGATAGATTGCCTTTCGATGAGTGTTAGTTTTGGTAATTTGCATATTTTCGCTCCATGTGATTTTTGGGATTATTTTAATAAAAAATTCATAAATCTATTATTTGGACACTATAACATATTTTATTTCTAGAAGGAGAGTTGCTGCTAGATTTAGAGCTTGTGACGATGTAAGGAGATTGTACTAATTTAAGATTATGAGCAATGTGGAATCCATAGTTGAGCTTTGTTGTGTTGGTTTGGAGCTTTGTTTCCATGTAAGAAATCTTGCTCTCTTTTCCATTTATTAGAATTGGTAGGATTGATGTGGAATGGGTATTACAAAATTTTTATAGATCTATGCAAATTTTATTTGGGAATTTTGGGTTCTATTTCTATTTAAAATGAGCTTTTACCATAATTTAATTTGCTACTTGCTTACTATATTTACTATTGATATTGGTTATTTTTTAATATGGATTTTGTAAGAAAACTGAATCAACAATTTGTGGGATAGGATTTTGTTATCAATGGAGAGCCGATATAATTTTGTAACATTAATTTGCTACATTTTTCTTTACTATTGAATTTTAATTCTATGTAAATCAATGACTTGGTTAATGGGAATGAGAGTATATTTATCTTATCATGAACTTTGGAAGCTTGGGTATTATCCTTGTGTTTAGAGCTTTAAATTTATCATGTTTGTTTTAACACCAAATCCTTCAAGTTCCAAGGATTCATAAGAATCCTTATTTTTTGAGCTATTGGGCTTCAATGTTTTGTGAGAGTTAGATCTTCATATTAGTATTTTTGTTTAATTTGCGTCTTTTTCTTTCTTTGTTACATCTTCATGCTTGATGAACATTGTTTTACCTTGTCCCTGATGTCCTTAGTGAGTGTCATTTGTTTGTAGTTTTTCTCAACTATTTTGGTTCTTATTTCTCTCAAACAAGGCATCTTTAAAGTCAAAAGGATGTCTTTTCCACGTGTCAAGAATCTTAGAAAGACATCTTCTTGGTTGATAAGATGTCTTATTGGAAAGAAATATGTCATTCTAGGCTATAGGACATCTTTTGAAAGGTTTCTTCCTTAGGAAGAATACATCTTGTGTCACTAAAATACATCTTCCCTAGATAGTAGACATCTTTTTGAATTTTTGTTTTACACATTTTTTGTTTTACACATTCTTTCAACTTTTCTTATTTTTGTTTTACACCATCGTTCATGTTTTTACTATTTCTTTGTTTTTAGCCTTTGTGATGGCAAGGGTAGCGGGTGACAGAGGTAACCATCACAGACACAATCTAGAGAGGAGAGTAGGATTGATCTTAACGTTAGTCTAGTCAATGTAACTGTGCAGAATTTGCCAGGCCCTCCAGATGCTTTTGAAAACATGAGAACCTGGAAGAATGATAGTGGCAGGGGAAAAGATCCAATTGACAAAATGGATGCTTTTCTAGAAAGGCTTGTTTTTAGAACATGCTTGATGAAGCTGTAATTGGAGGAGGGTCCCAATGATGTCTGAGGCATCAAAATGTTGAACCAACCACTTAGCAACCAGGGTAATTCCCTGCTTATAGGAATTCAAAAGACCTAAGCCACCTTTATTCTTAGGGAGAGTAACAATATTCTAGGCGACTCGATGAAATCCTTTCTGAGAGTCTTTGGAGGACTACATAAAGTCGCGAAAGAGCTGTTCAAGCTTCAAGTAGGCAGCTTGGGAGGGGGCCCAACACAAAGAGTAATACACATGGGTGGACGCACATATGGACTTACAAACCAGGTATTTACCTGCAAGTGTGAGGGGTTTAGTCTTCCATTTGTCAAGTTTCTTTTGAATCCGAAGAATAACCTGCTCCCAGAGAATAGATGTTGAACCTCTAAAACAGAAAGGGATCCCCAGAATCTTAACGATGTCTTGATCTTGGAGCTACTTCCAATTATAGAGGGTCACATGGTTGTAATTGCCAGAAAAGCTATAAATAGAGGATTTATTCCAATTAATAGTGGAACCTGAGAGTGTACAATATTGCTCCACCCTTGATAAGAGGTGGTGCAAATTGGCAGCTGTGTTTTGAACTAGAAAGAAAGAGTCATCAGCGAAGTGCATATTGAGGAGTTGTTGTTGAGAGGAAGATAGGCAAACCCCAGTGAGAACTTTCGTTTGAATCTCCACGTTAATCTGATGACAAAGAAAGTCTGCGGCGATGATAAAGAGATAAGGGGCAAGGGGACAACCTTGTCGCACTGACCTATGTATTGGAAAGGGAGAGGTAATGTCAAAGGTAGTGGCTATTCTTGCAATAGCATCTAAAAATAAGCATTTCACCATATGCAAGAACTTAGGACCAAAACCAAGTTTGGTCATGGTCTGCAAGATAAAATCCCATTTTATGTTGTCATAAGCCTTGGCATAATCAAGTTTTACTAGGAGAATATCTTGTCCATCATCCTCGGCCCACTTGAGGCCTTCCCACGCTGCAACAACATTGTCTAAAATATATCTACCATGAACAAATCCTATTTGTTGGGGAGATATGATCTGGCCAAGAATTTTTTTCAATCGTAAGGCAAGGCACTTAGCCCAAATTTTATACACCACATTGAGGAGAGTTATGGGACGCCAATTAGAGATATCGGCAAGATCCCCAGACTTGGGGAGGAGACGAATTACCCCTTGATTTAGATTGGGCCCAAGGGAACTAGTTAAGATTGCCTCGTTAATGACCTGCAGAAGATCATTTCCCACCAAATCCCAATGATTTTGAAAAAATTCTATAGGGAAACCATCATAACCAGGAGCCTTTCCCCAACTTAACTTAGAACAGGCCATCTGTAGCTCCACCAGAGTGATATCAACGTCAAGCCTTTGTAGCATAGTGGAGTTGATCAGGCGAGGATAATTGGGGGTGGCAGCCTTAAACGAAGAGATGTCCATTGGGGTTGTTGCAAAGAGGGTTTCATAGTGATTCTTGAGAAAAGAGAGGATACTGTTGTGGTCAGTAATTATGGTACCATCGCTAGAGATTTTGTCTATAAAGTGCGAAGGGGAAGCAGAATTGAGATACTTGAAAAATTCTTTACAGTGTTCATCTTGAATATTTAACCAAGTGAGCCGACATTTAGTTAGGGCACTTTGTGCTCGGTACACATCCCAATGTTGAAAGGCTAATCTTGCTCTAGCTAGCTCCTCATGAACCAGAGTATTGAAAGGATCTTGATCTAGTCTATTAGTGAGATGTTCAATAGTGAGGTGAATTTTGTTGTATTCTTGTCTGGCCCGAGTAGCTACTGCCTTACCATACGAACAAGCAAAGTTCCGTACTCGACATGAAGCCCGATGCCACCGGTTAATCCAACCCTCCTGAGTTAGGGGCCTAGGTTCGGCATTCAAAAGGTTAGATAGAAGAAGTTGGGCTACATGAGAGGAAAGAAGTCCAAGTCCAAGTCCAGGTCACAAATAAGTCCTAGTCCAAATCTAATTATACATGGCTGCATGCAACGTTCGAAATTTGGTGTTGGACGGTCAAGCTTTAATCCCGTAGGGTGCGGCAGCAACGTCGTGCCGTGCGTTAAACTTCATTCCGTGTTGGACGGTCCATGTCTCCACGACCTTTGGACTCTGTACTTCCTTCGTGCATGTTGGTCTAAGTTGGGAAGAAAACAGTGGAAGATCCGTGGAAACCCGTAACATCATTATTTGGTTTCTGTTTCATAATTTAATGCTCGAAAATGAAATCCTCACCTTCTCGATGACAATGAGATAAAGTTAATACGGCAAAGTCATGAATGCATATCGCAGGTTGGGGTTAAAACCCGGAATTACATTTTGTGTAAATAAGTATAAAAGGAAGAACACCAGTTGGGTGTTGAGATTTTGTGCAGAAGACATTCGGCATCATGGTATGTCTGATTATATACCAGGGATATGATTCCTGAATTAAGTTTATAATAAGAAATTTGATACAACAAAGATATGTATTTGGCAAATTGAATTAAGGCTTGCAAGATAGAATTAAGAAATTTGAAAAGCTAAAAATCATTCTGCCCAAGAATGTTAAGTTCTTTCGGTTAAGATGTTTGCAAAAACGCACTTGGAATGGGGCCATGACGCTGGAAAGAACGCAAAGAAGAAAAATGGAAAAAATTGAACACGGTTTTTACAAATTTTCAATACATAGAAACCAGCAGTTCAACACGGTGCTTGTACACTTTTAACACGGTCAGTGATGGAAAGGACAAAGGAGAAGTCTAAGCACATGGGAACAGATTAAAGGGCAGGCCCACAATTTGGCTGCATTTGTAGTATTATTATTATTATGATGTATTATCATGTCGTATTCACGAAATACACGGCAGTGAAAGTGTCCGCGGGGATGAGAAAGAGAAAAGTTTAAAATTCAAAGTAAAAATTCAGAATATGATTTTATTTTGCGTTCAGGGTGCAACGTAGGTTGTGGGTTTTATACCTTCCTCCATTTATACAAGTGCAAGAGTATCCGTGTGGTAAAACACTTTCCTGCAGATCAAAATAAATAAATTTTGTTTTTCTAATTAAAATTGTTGAGTACCGGTGAATGCATTAACTAAAAGAAACATTTTATTAATATTTGAATTTTAAGAATGAGAAATATATTGGCCCATCATAATAAGAAATCACATTTTCTGCCGTGCATGACTGAAGAAAGCGAAAAGTCCCAAGCTGAAAGTTCAAGTCACATGACTGAAGAAACAAAAAGAAAAATGAAGAAATATCATGTTTAACAGTGATTAAAGACATTTGTTAACCAAGTGGTACATAAATAGATTTTACTCTGTGATCCCCTCATCCCAGGAGAGTCGCATTTCTTCTGGTACATACATAGATTTTACTCTGTATGTTGATGAACATGGAGTTGGATTCGATTTTGAGCATCATGCTTTGTGCACTAATAATGATTGTTCTAGTGCCATGTTACTACTGTTTCCCCTCTGAAATGGAGATTCAAGCTTTGCTTGATCTCAAGGCAGGCATCACACATGATCCCAATCATTTTCTTAGCGGCTGGAATTATAGCAACCGTCATCAGCTGTGCTCCAATTGGCAAGGAGTCCATTGCTCTGACGATCATCGAAGAATACAATCTCTGAGATTGGCAGAGAAGGATTTCGTTGGCATAATCTCTCCGTCTGTTTGCAATCTTACGTTTCTAAGAGTTTTGGATGTGTACGACAACCAATTTTATGGTAATGACTGATGACCCTTTCCCATCTCTTAAGCTGACAATCATGAAATATCTACCTGTTTCTGTCATTAAATTGTACGCTTATACAGAATTGCAATTATCGTGTTGTTGTCCTTTTGTGTAACATCCTACATCAATTTTTAGGTGGCATCCCTTCAGAGCTGGGTCGCCTTAAACGGCTGCATAAATTGTATCTAAGTGTAAACAACTTCCATGGCGAGATCCCCGATTCACTGACAAATTGTTCTTCTCTTCGAGAATTGGTATTATGTGAAAATGCCCTTTTAGGTTCCATCCCTCAGGATATCGGCCAACTGAAACATCTGCGAATTCTCGATTTCAGTTCTAACAATCTGCAGGGTCAGATCCCTCCATCTTTATCAAACTGTTCCTCTCTTGGGTACTTGAACCTATATTCAAATTCGCTTAGAGGCATCTTACCAACGTTCATTTCCGCCCTTTCAAATCTTACAGACATATCATTAGGGCAAGGCCAGGAAGCAGGTGGGGGTCTTGAAGGTGCCATACCATGGCAGTGGGGGAACTTGTCCCAGCTCGAGCTACTATCCCTGTGTTCACAATGCTTGACAGGCGATTTACCACAGCAACTTGGAAATTTGTCTGAGTTACGTGTATTAAATATAATAGGAGGCATGCTCACAGGATACATACCTGCAGAGCTTGGCAAACTAAAAAAGTTGGAATACCTAAGGTTGATAGGAGGGAATCTCACCGGGCCGATGCCGGAAGAGCTCTGTTCTTTGACGTCTTTAGGGTCGCTGTACGTGGCAGGCAAATTAGAAGGCCATATTCCCAATTGTATTCACAAACTGCATCAGCTAGAAAAATTTGGTCTGGTGGGCAATGATTTGAGTCAGGAAATTCCCCTTTCTATATGGGAGTTAACTGAGCTCCATATGCTGGAGATATCAGGAAGCAATCTTTCTGGAATCCTTCCACCGGAGATGTGCAATTTAACAAAGTTGCAGGTGTTGAACATCAGTGCAAACTTGCAAGGCCAGATTCCACACTGTATCGGCGGCACGAATAACCTGTCTTTTCTTATATTGCCCAACAACAAATTGAGGGGTCAAATCCCAAAAGATATTGGTAATCTTCGCCGCCTTCTCTATTTAGATGTTTCTAACAACAAGCTTTCTGGAAAAGTGCCCTCTACTTTGAGAAACTGCACGCAGTTGTACTCCTTGTTGATTTACCAGAACAACTTCAGGGGAGAACTTCCGGTGGTCTTGCCACCCTCCTTGACGGTGCTGTCTGCTTTTTCAAATGGATTTTCTGGCTCTCTCTCAAGGCTACTGGTGGGATGCAATAACCTTACAGTGCTGGATCTCAGAAATAACAGCTTAAGTGGCTCACTGCCAGAATCTGTGAGGGAAATGAAAGGGCTGAAGGCATTGAATTTGGGCCACAACAAGCTGGAAGGCGCCATTCCTGCATGGATAGTCAATTTGACAGAGCTACAGCTGCTGGATTTATCCAACAATCGATTTCAGGGTGGCATTCCAAAGCATCTGCGATTGCTCAAGGGATTTCAACACGTTTGGAATATCACCGAGGTAAACGCGGATTATGAAATGCATGCAATGATTTTGGGGGAGCAATTTTATTTGGACATAAATGCCTATCATCCAGAAACTCTCAGAATGATTTTCACCCAAAAAGGACTGGAACTGTTGAACGAGTACATGATATCTTACAACAATGTGCTGGATCTGTCATGCAACCGTCTGACTGGTTCAATTCCAGATAGCATTGGAGACCTGGGTAAATTAAGGCTGCTCAACCTGTCTCATAACATGTTAACAGGCCATATTCCTGCTAGCATATCCAATTTAACCGGTCTGGAACAAATCGACCTGAATTCTAATAGATTGGTTGGCGTCATCCCTCAGGAATTAAACTCCCTCAATTTTCTGAGTGTTTTCAATGTGTCAAACAACCTTTTATGCGGCAAAGTTCCCACTTCTACGCAGTTCACCACGTTTGAGGAAAGTTCATTTGCAGGGAATCCATGTTTATGTGGATATTCTAAAAATCATACATGCCCTGAGCCAAAAACGCCAAATAATGCAGCATCAGCAGCTGGAGACAAAAGCAAAAGCAATCACGAATGGTGGGACTGGCTGTATGAACATGTGTCGCTCATAGCATTGGGATTAGGATTTGGATTATCTTTTGGGGGAGTTATTGTGCTGTATTTTCATTGGGATGCTTTTCAGCGCTTCTATGGTAGATACCTCATCTAGTTCAGCATGTTTTGCTATTTATTTAGGCTACATGGAACACAAGGTCTCAGGTGTACGAGCTTGATATATTTTAGAAAATAATATGTACCAGCAATGGTGGTTAACATTGCTATATGTAATTTCCCATAGCCATTTGGCAATCAAATATTTGTATCTAATTTTCCCCTTGGAGGCACTAGTGAATGCTTTTTGAGGTGTGATGTAATAATATTATAAGTTGTGTTTAACCAATGTTCAAATTGCAAATACATAGGGAATTTCATAAGTTTTGTAAATACTTATGGAATTTTGCATGTTTTTTTTTTCACCCTATATGTATAGATAGGATCTACTAGGTAAGAGTGTCTCATTACGAGGCTACTCCATTGCCCATATAGCTTTTGAGGATGTTGCTTTTAGTATTGTTTGTTGTGCTTATCCTCATGGAGGTTGTGATAGGCTCTCCTAAAGGTGAATTCATTAGCTATATACCAATTTGTTGTGAGAAAAGGGATTATGCTACCAAACCCAATATTTGTTTGCAAATGAAAAAGAAGGACAACACACACACAAAACATTTACCCACAAGTCAATTTATCAAGGTGTTGGAATCCAAAATAAGTGAAGCATAGTTACACCCCAAGATTTATAGAAGTTTATAACTTAGTGCTACATAATAGAATCGAATTTTTGACCTAGGGTGACTAGGCCAATACCCATACTACAAGCCAATTTATATATAGATACACCCTAAGACATATAGTCAACATGATACTTTATGCGTGAAATGTGACCCAAACCAACAACTTTTTGTTTCCAAAGTAGGGTTGTTGTTGGGTGGTAGTGGGTTGTATTGGAACCCCAAAATAAATGTAATATAGGTACACCCTAAGATATAGAGTCTAGTTAGAACTTTATAACTTAGCATTGCCCAATCAAACCCATGACTTGAGCTTTCAAATCAAACGTTTTAACACTAGGTTAACACCTAATTATTAAAGAATCCTTATTAGATAACGAGGTACCTACTTGAGTCACCTCTTATTAGTAGAAACATAATTGAAAATGAAAATGATAAACTTATAAATATAAAGTTTATAAAATGCCACCTAAGTTCTAAATTGAAATGAAATGAAACAAAGCTTTATTATGTTTGAAGATCCATAAGATCTATTGGACAAATATTACATTTTCATGAAAAATAAGAGTTCAGAAATATTAGAGTACCATCATTTGATGATAGCTTGTTACCTTGTGAACTAATAAGGTAAGAATTTAACCTCCCCTTCAACACATGCTTGAATTAAAATAGTTAGGATTAAGTACTGTTTTTTAACATCTATCAATAATTTATATGGTGAGGATCAACACCTAGAGGTTCATTGCTCATCTTGTCAAAGTGGAGAGATCATAGGAAAGAAGGGCAAGGGCAAGGAATGAGCAAAAGCCTAAACTATTTATCCCAAACTTTAAACCAAGCTTTAGGAGCTTTAGAAATAAGCACCTTACAACTTAGACGATGAATTAGGGATAATATCCCACCGCGTGTAACTTCTTATAAATGTAATGCAATGGCACTTGTTTTTGTTTAAATAATAAAAGTAATGCAATGGCACTTGTTTTTGTTTAATATTTAATTTCCGATGATCCGTTAAAACATTTCGGTTCGCCCTGTCTGCACAGCTTGCGGCATTTCAACACAAAACCAGAACCACTGGACGCAACAACTGCAGAATCGCGTTTTACATTCTGTATTCCGAATCGGTCAGACGGAGACCTTGTTTTTGATTTCGATTCATAAAATTTCATCTGAGACAAGTAAGTTCTGCAGAGATTGTACC
>MNCI01010106.1:1904-18765 GCA_015680685.1 Gnetum montanum | reverse complement strand
TTCAAGGGAGGAGTGATTTTTGTTTTGTGGCACTTCCTTCTTCTTCTTCTTCTTTTTTTTTTGAATACTGAATCCAGAGAAGCTACCAACCTTCAGGCATGGGTGCATGTCTTACTCACATTTTCCGTTAAATCTACAAGGATCTTAGTACAACCACGTTGCATGATAACTCCCACAGATGTCACCAAAGAGAATCCACAAGTCCCCTTGATTTCACACCCTTAATTATTCCCTCTTAGTCCATCCTTCTTCATTCTAGGTAGAATGAACACAAAATTAATTTTAAGTTTTAAAAAATGTCAAGAATATCACTGTACCCTCGAACAGAACCTCTTATTTGTAGAATGGATGAGTGGGTGTAATGGGCTTACTATCCAAATAATTGATCACTCAAGACTTAATAACATAGAACGCACCTCAACCAACAATCCACATGAGCATTTTATTAGTAGACGAGATTACTTGTAAAAAGACAAAAATACCAAAAAGACAAAAAGATAAAACAAGAAGTTGAAAAATGAAAAACTGGAAAATAAAAAGTTGTAAAATTAAAGAAAATGAAAAACATTTATTAATCCTACTTGTTATTAAAATGGGGGATATCCCCAATGACTAATCAGTTGAGGATGGCAAGGATTAATAAATGGAAGATGAGGATCCTTGAATGTTGGAAATATTGGGACCCAGTCATACTTACCCCATCAGGGTTCACACACTTGATTTTAGTAAGCATAGTGGGGCAATTTATAAGATGTGGTTCCCGGATAAAGAGTTGACCCACTATGATGTTTGTGACCGTTAGATGGTATGTAAGGATTGGGATGATGTCTTCCATGGCTGTGTTCATTGGGTCGTATGGTTGTTGGAGTGTTAATTGGTGGCCCTGATGAAGTAACATGAGGTGAGGGGTTTGAAGATAAGGGTGAACCACAGGGTTGGACTGGTGCTGTGTTGGAGGATGCAGTGGCCTTGGAATTGTGTTCTCCCTTCTTAGAGTCATTTCTAAAGAAGGGGCACCTTCAATGTTGCTAAGGTCTCTCACTGTTGTTGGCAATAGTAGCACAAGTAATGTTCGAGGGTTGTTGCTATGGTGCAAACACCTTAGGAACAGTTGGTAGTGATGTAGAAGGAGGGAAAGGATGAGAATGTTGAAAATTAGAAGAAGTGTAAGGTACATAAGGCGATGGTTGTGTTGAAGAAATGGGTTGATAGTATTGAGGAGAATGGTCATGTGGTGAGATAGAGTATGTTGACCCAGTTGGGGAAACAGGATGTTGAACAAGATAAGCATTTGGGTTCGGATGATACGAAGGGTGTCTCTAGTTTAGGGGTGGCTTCCCCCACAACTGGGATTGTTGCCACTGTTATCAAACACAGTATCTCTGTACAAACTATGGATGTAACATGTTTCCCCAATGCACATGTAAATGTAACAATATTGGGCATTGGCCCTTGGGGTGATCGTACAGGCATATGTTGCATTCATACGTATGATTGGCAGTTGAGCTCTTATTTTTCTTATCCCTTCTTTTTGATTGTCTAATGTTTTTTCCTGCTTCTTTGGTTGTTAAAACTCTATCCCCAATAATATCAATGAATTCTCCACACTTTTTATGTGTCCATTCCAACATCTTATTGATCTTTGCCTCGACTTCCTCTAACGATTGTTGTATCGACAAAGATGGTTCTTTCTCCTTGTGATAGGTTGATTTCTCCTTTTTATGATCATGGATCTTTGTTAAGTTGAGATTTTGGTCCCATTGATGTTTTTCAACACTCTCCCATCTAGCCATTTCTCCTTGTTCTTTTGCTACCTACTTGATGGGACGCGACATCGCATGGGCTACGATATCGCGTACGCGATATTGTAGCCCGTCGCAAGTCCTATAAATAAGAGGCGGGTCTCCCTTGTTTCTCCAACTAGATCTAGACCTTAGCCAAACTCTTTCCATTTTACCATTCTAGAGTTAGAATAATTTCCATGTGCCCACAGTAGGAGTCCCAAAGTGAATGGATCTTTATTCAAGCAATTCTCTACCTGAGCACACAATTGTGTACGGAAATAAAGACAAACTTTTGGATAAACCTTGCAGCCTATGCACTAAGCTAAATAGGACTTTAATTATTGTTAAATGTTTAAATTATTCCTTAAGGACTTAATCTCTCTCAACCCTCAACTCTCATAGTTAAGTGCATTCAGTACAAATAGCATTTGGTAATCCTAGTAGCGTACAATTACAATCACCACACTGTGGGCATACATTGGGAGAAAAAGGGTTGAGAGAAAGAAATTAAAACACTTAAACTAAGAACTGAAAAACTACTTACTTCCTACCTCTCATCTGTCTACCTCTTATTTATAGATGAGGAGACATGCTATGATATTGCGAATGCGATATTGCGGTCGCCCAAATGACGAATCATCACTAATGTTAGCTCTTTATTCTCATCTCATTTGAATGAGAAACATTATACTTAATGTAATTATCAATGAGAAAATAATAGAATTTATAGTCAACTTGATAGATTTTACATCTATAATGGTTTTTTTTTAAGCCTACAAGGAAAGTAGAAGTGCATATAAATGTTACTTTGTTAGATCATTTTCCTATTAGAATTTTTATCTCTAGTATTAATTCTTCCTCCTTTCAAAAGCGTGAGCTTTTTCTTATAGGACCTAGTAGGGAAAATATTTTGAAGTCTTTATGAAATGTAGAAAGAAAGCCTACTAGTGATATTGGTTGGATTGACTAGTAGCAACAAACTACTTGTAGAGTCACAAACTATGCTATATGGTTTGGAAAGCAATTTGCTAACCATAAGTGTTAAGTTGAAGAAGATCTTGTAGAATATATAAAGCAAATAAAAATGCTTTTAGATAAGAATCCTTTTGATTTTGAAACTCAAAAAGGCTTAGCTAAAGCTCCTTATGCTAAACCATGTTGAGATACTTTTAAAGATAAAAGTGCTTTCACAAAAAGTTGCATGTGTCGGCAAAAAATTGAAGATGAATCTTGCAAGGAATTCTTTAAATGACTCAAATGAAAGGATCAAGTACCTAAATTGGAATCACTTTATGTAAATTATTCTATCATTAAAGATCTTAAGACTATTAACATTTTTTTGCAAATCATTTTTCTTTTCAAGATTTTAGCAAGTAATCCTTCTAGGCCTCTACCTTATAACAAAACTACATCAAAGTATTCTTGAAGTAAAAATTACAATAAAAGAAATCAAAGAAATGGCATTTAGTTTAGCATATGATAAAGCTCCAAGTTTGATGGTTTTTCTATTAAATTTTTTAAGAAGCATTAGGACATCATTGGAGATTATCTCCTTCATGTTTTCGAATAAGCCATTAAAAAAATTTCTCTTGGTAAAAATATTAATAAAGTTGTGATTTATCTTCTTTCTAAAAATGAATATCTTTAACATATTGGTAACTGGAGACATATTACTCTTCTTAATAATACTTTTAAATTTCTAACTATACACATGACTTGCAGAATTCAAGTTATTAAAGATATTATTAGAATTGAGTAGACTAGTTTTGTTAAAAGGCAAAAATATCTTAAATAATTTTATTGGGACTTGGGAGGGAATGCAGTGGGATTTTGATACTAACCAAGACATTTCTTGTCTCAAGTTAGATTATGCTAAAGCTTATGATAGGATGGAATGGAATTTCATTATTTCTACTCTCTATAAACTAGGATTTGATGATTATTTGATTCCACTTGTCCATATCCTACTCACATATACTAATTTCTAAGTTGCTACTAATTTTGGATTAAGTTCCTTCTTTTTTTTTCTCAATGATTAGTTCATCAAGGTTGTTCTCTAGCTCCCTATCTTTTTATTATTATTGCATATTTTCATTCACACAATCTACACTATGATCTATAAAGGAATTTCATTAAGAAATTTTAATTAATGATCAAGGTACATAATTGTTTAACATGCACTTACAGATATTTTTTTTATGATCAAAAATTCTTTGCAACATATAAATACTATTTTAGCTAAAATGAAGGATTACTATATGTTGTCTGGCTTTCAAATAAATTGGCAAAAATCTGTTATTTATTGTAATGGAAATATTGATGAGTGGGTTACTCTCAAGCCTTGGAAAATCTTGAAAAAATATTACATTTTTAAAATTTTAGAAACACCTTTTTTTAAGCCTACTCTTACTATTTTGTGGAATTATGTGGTTGATAAAATTGGACATAAGTTCGATAAATGAAAAGAAAAAAAGCTCACCCTTGCTAACAAGGTTTTAGTTATTAAGCAAATACTTCAATCAACTCATGTTTATTACTCTAGCTATTGGGATTTTTCTAAAACTTCTTATGAAAGAATTAATCATATTATCCATCAGTTTCTTTGATCTACTAAGCAACATAGAAAAGGTTTTTCTAGAGTTACTTGAGATATTTATACTACCAACAAAAAAGATGGATGACTTAGCCTCATTAGTTATTATAACCAAGGTATTTCTCTTGCAATAAAACGAATTGCAAAGTTCATTAATGGAGATGATGTTTGAATGCTCCTTTTAAGAAATAGACTTATGTAAGAAAAACCTAAGAATTGTAATAATTGGTCTTCTAGTATCTTTCTTTACTATCTTCTTTTATCTCAAGCCATTTCTATTCTTGGTTCTCCAATTCTTAAAAAATTTGAAAGACATGGTGCAAGCTTAATAACTATTATAATTACAACAATATTACAATTTTAGAATATATGAATAAGAAAATTAGCCCATGGTGGCTTCCTTTTAATGAAGGATCTTGGATTACAAATGTAACTAGATTGTGTACCACTTGGAGCAAATTTGATATCACCGCAATTTCTAATCTATGTATGCATGATAGATGAATTACTTGGAATGAAGCTTCTAGCCTCTATGGTTGGGAAAAGAATTTTAAAAATTTAATTTCTAATCTTAAGAATTTATTTAAAGTTGATATCTATTTGCATCAAGCTTTTCTAGATATTTTTTGGAAGGATGGCAAATATGCTTTTCCTTTTTATTCAAAAGTTACTTATGAGAGTATTATAAAGAATGATTTTTTTCATAAAAAATTCAATAAGGCCTAGAAAATGCAGTTATCATCACACAGTTTTGGATGAGGAAAAAAAATATATTTGGAGAGCTTCTACATTTCCTAAAATTCATATTTTTTATGATGTCTTATTCATCAAGGTCTCTAAAAAATATGGGAAATGTTTTCTCCTCAATGTTCTCTTTATAAAAGTGAAGACTCATTTTCTGATGTTTTTTTAGTTTCCTATTGCTCAACATGCTTGGAAATGAACATCTAGAATTTATAACAACTTTTAACCAAGCATTAATGAAGTTACTCTTGGTGATTATCCTTTTTTTTTTTTACTTCACTCTTTGCATTTGGAATTATCTTCAATACCTTATTTCATACTTTATTTGAAAGCTTTAGTATGTAATTATTTTATTATTATTTTTTTTGTAGCAAGAGCATCACTGTGACCTCCCTTTAGGTGTCAAATACTAGGTTAACAAAGATGTCACTTTTCACCTACAACTTCAAGTAAAAAGTCTTCCAATAAAAGCTAAATAATTAGTTTGTTTTCTACAATAGTAATTTATTTTTATTTTGAAGTCTCAAGGATGGAAATTTTTAACTTTTGTTGCTATTTGTTCTTTATTTCTAATTGATGCATTCTTTTTCCTTTAAAGAGAGTTTTTCATTTTTTTATAACAAATCCTTTAGTAAGAAGTGAAAACCCATGAGGACGCTTCTAAATAAGCACAAGGCATGATCCTTTCCCTATCCCTAAGGAAAAATATTTTAGGATTAGTTGTAAGGATGAAAGCCTAAAAAGGCATCCCCAAAACTATTGGGCTTTTTATTTAGAATCTTTCTTCAATGATCTAATGTGCTATAAATTGTTCTAATATTATTATTCATTTCTTGAAGTTTGATCCCCTTCCTAAAAGAAACCCCAAGTCTAAGAAAAAGTATAATTTTGAAAGGTTAGAGCTAGACCTAATGCCTTCTTCTATAGAAAGAATAACGTTATTGTTGAGCTAATAAATTTGATTGAAAATTTTTATGATAAAATTATTATTAATCTTTTTAAAGTTAAAGGAGATGATAGGGGCTTTATTATTACTTCGTCGAGGGGAGTTGGAACCCTGAAAAAATTTTAATATAGTTCAATTAGAACTTTATAACTTAGCACTACCTACTAGAATCAAATCCATGAATTGAAGTTTTTAAATCAAGAGTCTTACCACTAGGCTAACACCTCATGGTTTTTAGACTACTTCGTCATTGGCATATACATTATATCATCATCATTATCATCCTAGCCTCATCCAAACTACATGGGGTTAGCTATATGAGTTTTTGTATAGCCATTCACTTCTATTATGATCCTAATAAGCACTAATACCCAGATCCTAGATATATATTTTTATGCAAAGCACATTAAGTATGTTTTAATCTACTTCTTTGGATGAGAAGGGAAGTATTATAACCTAAAATATATGTTAACAATATTTACCCCCAATACATATATTCAAATCATAAATTTATAAATTAGCATTGTCTAATAAAATTAAACCCATAACTTCAAATTACTAAATTAAATGTTTTACCAATAAGCTAACAAGTCATTGTTATCTACCTCTTTGTTGGGTTTCTTTAACTTTATTAAATTAACCTCTTTTAACACATGCATTTTTTTAATCTTCTTAATACATAACCAAACCATCTAAGAAGACTTGCCTTGGCAGATTTGATATTTCTCCATTAGATTTAATTTTTTCTAGTTGATCTTATTTTTCTCTCTTTGATTTTTCTATAGTAGATTTAATTTTTCTAGAATTCTCCTATGAGGGATTCTAAATTACCTTCAGTTTCTTCAAATAATGCCAAAATTTCCACTTCTTATATTGATGTGAACATTTTTATTAATTCTAATAATGTAGATTTACAAGTTGGTAAACAAAAGTTTGAGATGTTTTTTTTTCTACTGATGTTGATGCAACTAAGATATCTAACTTTATTCTTCTTAGTGATCTATATGAGTCACTGGTAATTGATATTACATCACATTATGTGTTCATTCAAATTTTGGATTTCTTTCCTTGTAATTGAAATTTCATTTCATAGTTAAATGATGTGATGCAAAAATATGACATTCAAGTTAGCCATACAATGTTTTTTTTTTTTTTTGGCTTATTTAGCTAGATAATACTTCAATGGTGTAGCATGCCCTAGACATAGAATTTTTTATTCATAACCATGTAGTGGTAATGATTTCTAAGTGAACTCCAAATTTTGATCTTGAATCTAAAGAATATTCTAAAATTTCATGTTTTGTGGAGTTATTTAAGAGACTATTAATATTTTTTGCCCCATTAAGCATATGAAATCTATTTTCACATCATTTGGTTCTTGTAAACATTTTTTTTATTGAAATCAATCTTCATAATCATAAAAATAAATTAGTATCAGTAAGAAAAAATACTTATAATTAGCCAATAACGTATTATAATCATCTAAATTCTTACAAATTTTTTCATCGTGAATAACAGTTATTTAATGTTTGTCCTTTTTAGGTAAAGAAAAAAGATGTTAAGGAAAAAAATGTATTGAAGATGAGAATAGGAAAAAATAATTTGAAGTTGAATATAGGAAAAATATATCAATGATAAGGATGATCAAATGACAATGAAGAAACCAAAGAAGACAAAAGCTTTTGTGAATATTTTTTCTAAAGGAAGTATTAATCAATCCAAACAAATAACCCATAAGGAAAGTTTGTCTTCATCTAACAAGAATATTTTTAACTTCAAAATTAAACCTTATATTGAGAAATGGGATAACACTAATGGCAAAGAATCTAATGTAAGATCAATTGTAATGGATAATTTATGCTGTCATTTTCTATTGGATCTCCTTCTCCTACAACAGTTAGTATTTCATCAAAGCTTTCTATTGCTACCTTAAATCATCATCATCATCTTTGCCTTATCCCAAAAAATGAGATTAGCTATATTGCTACTTCAAATATTTTTTCTATTTTAACTTCAAACATAAATGTTGAAAGAAACATAAATGTTAATAAGACTAGGATCATTTCCCTTACTAACAATAATTTTCCTCTCTTGATTTTTAAAGCATTATTTCAATTCTAAGTTTGGACACTTGATTAAACATCCCTAAAATTGAAAACTGTTTTTACTTTCCATGTTGTTGTTCTTGTTTGGTAATCAATGTTAAACATATGATGTAGTCTAACTTTTTTTCTTGTTATATTTTTAAGATCTAACATCCCTCAAAGAAGGCGTCCCTTAATCTTCTCTTTTATAGGAACTACTTCCAAACTTCCCTTGATAATAGAGTTATTGATTTGTTCTTTCTTGGTCATATCCAACATCCATCTTAGGACATGCATCCCTACCATATGCATGCGTTGTGTTTAAATTTTTTTAATAGACCAACATTCAACATCATAAAGAATCAAATGTTTGATAGTAGTTTTGTGTAACTCACCTTTTAAACTTGATGGGATTCTTCTATCACAAATCATGCTACATTTTGTTACATCATTATTAATCTTGCCATCCACTTGAACTAGAAACATCAAGTATTTGAATCACTTACATTGAGTAACTTTTAAATTTTGAATTTAAATCTTCATTTCTTCATTACTATCCTTTTTTGGGGGTGTCAGATTCCTATATATAGATAGATAAATAATCAAAGTACAAAAGTAAAAGAGTACTATAGAGAGAAGAAACTTCAAATCAACAAAAAGAAAAGGCCTAATAGTTTCAAAATGTCTTTTTAGGTTTTCATCCTTACAATCAATCTTTAAAACCCATGGGATAGAAAATTGGACATTCCATGAAAAGATTAACATTGGATGAAATGGAAGGAGGCCCTTGCCCTAGCAATAAAATCAACATTATTAAAAGATATTATCTCCATATCTTAACTAATACCTGTAAATGAAGTATTAGTAATTAAAATATCTTGAACATGTTATCCATTCTGAAGAGTTAACATGTAATCACTAGTAGATAGACTTTCTCAAAGTTTTTTATTATGAAGAATCATTTGGAAATCATTTGAATCAATGATAGATTTTTGTAAGATCTTAAAAATAAATATTTGTTTTCCTTTAGTCACGAAGGAATTCCTTGAAATTGATTTGATTGGAACCTTCCTTAAAGGTAATTTTTTTAAAGAATAGTAAAAGAAAAGGGTGGGCTAACTATTGAAATATCAATAGAAGAAATCATTGTATGATTTTCAGCATGGAGAAATCCTTAGCAAGATCTTGAAGCAAGCTCACCTTGATTTGTTTTAACCCTTCAAAATATGCCAAACCCAGTTAATATGCAAGATACTGAATTTGCTAGAAAACAATAAAACTATATATCTTCTATTAAAACTAAAATAGTGGATGAATAAATCCCTAGAACATTAAACTGAAATACTCATACACTCAATGATATTGCAAAGCATGAGGCTCTACAATTATGCATACAATCGATCTCAATGCAAGGCACAATCGATTTAGACCTCTTCCTCACACACAAATGACTAAGATCTAACACACATAAAGAGTCACAATGGTCAATATCACACACATAATTAATGTGACATCCCATTGCCAAATGTGATGGAAAATGTCAAATATACATTATATTCAACATTATACGTAAAGAAAATAACATGGAAATGTAGAAGGAAAAAGAAATGAATGTTTTATTAATGTAGAATAGTGTATCTCAATCATGCTCTGAGTGTTCCTTGGGGTTATCTTCGTTTAGAATCTATCCCTTTGAAGCTATCTAGCATTGTCACCATGGTTAGGCCTACAACTAGCTAGAAGGTACGGCCAGTTCTCTTCCTATTATGCTTTACCCGACACATGTTACTTACCTTTATCAACTCTACAACTCCATGTTTATACAACCTCTAATGCTCATGTATTAAATACATTTAGGTAAAATCCCACAAGGTTACCTTGAGAGACATGCCCATTATTACATGTCCTTTCAGGTCTTAATTACAACTTTTTCTTTTGAGTCCTGTTATAATAAATAGGATGTTTATGTAGCAGCACTATTTGAAATGGGGATGTGACAATTTGGGCCCTTTAAGTTTTTTTCATCCTCAAACAAATCCATTGATGAGTGGTGAGGTACCCCTACACTCAACCATATGAATACGAGCATTTCACACACAATCTGATCGAACTCTGCAGACGAACTAGTTGTGGATCTAGACAGTTACTCGTAGATCATAGTTCATTGTCTTCCCACCTAGACTAGTATTAGCTTGGTCACGTATGGTTTAGTCCAGAGTGAGGTGAATGATGTGTTCCTACACTAATGCTACTCCTAGGTATGATGGTAAATAATATCAACTAAGCTAGGAGATAGAATGGGAGAGAATCTAAACTAGCCTAAGTGCGATGAGCATCCGTTCCTTAATCATCCATATAGATCTTGGACCTCATGCATGACTACCACTGGGATTACCAAGCGTATGGCCTAGGTACGCTACTGGGTTACCAAGTAGTCACACTTAAATGCTCGTGATTAAGTCGTACTCATTCTGCATTACTAGGAGATAAGGGTAGAGAGATATTAACTAAGAAATAAATAAATAATGATAACAATTAAATATTTAAGTTAAGTGGATGCTGTAATGATGAAGTAATCTTGATCTTTATTGCCCAGTCATGTGCATTTCCAAGTACGTCACACTCAAATAAGGATGCTGTACAATTAAAATCATCACATTGCAGGCATGCACTAGGAGAAAAGGGTTGAGAGGAAAACTACTAAAAACTAAAAACTTAAAAACTACAAAAATTGCCTACCAGATCCTCCTACCTCTTATTTATAAATGAGGAGATAGGCTGTGATATTGCGTACGTGATATCATATACGCGATATCATGGGTGCGATATCGTAGCCAACAATTCATGACTCATCATACCCCCACAACTGAATGAAAACTCATCCTCGAGTTAAAGTGAGAACAAGCTCCATTGATTATAGAGTGAATAGGTATGGCATTATTGACTGATGAGAATGAGTTTATGCTGCAATGTGGAATCAAAACAAAATTGAGACACAACATGGAGAATGCAAGAGAAAATCCTATAACTACAAAATCAGTGGAACTCATGTAGTTCCTAGTGGCGGTGGCTCCTCCATGGGTTCCTTTCCCTTATCTTATGCTCCAGGTCTTGGGACTTGATGGCGTTGAAGTATGGCCTGGAGTTTCTCCTATTCAATTCGGGGATCCTGTGCTGTCCATGCTAATGTTCCGATGTTTGATGGAGTCGACACCTCCCATGAGCACAGTAGTTGCAGAAACATTTTATTTGCTTTGACATACTAGGTCACAAACACCTATAGTTCCTCCTCATAAGCTCTTGCTTTGTCTCTATATTCTTGAAAATTTGCAAGCTATTGAGCCAAGTCTGTTGCAACACCTTTTTACCCCTGGTAGCTTGCTTTAACCACCTCAAGTTTAGAATTTGTAACCTCCAATTTTTGCAATAATTTCTTACATTCTGCAAATTCTGTTTCATATTTGACATAGGTGGTGGCTACCTGTAGCTTGAGCTTTGTTCTTGGATGCCCTATTGTTAACATGGTAAGGTTGGCATACCACAGGTTTCCCAACTCTATGTACTATGTAAGGTCCTGGATCTATAGGTCCCAGTTCTTAACTTCCGCCTGGTGGGCAAATGCATATGTGTCCAATATGGCCTGCCAGTCAGTGTGTTGAGCACTAAGAGCATTGATGTGGGCCTTGGCCATATGGATCTCCTTATCAATGATCTGTTTATACATCCCCACCTAGTCCTGAAAATGCTCCTTTAGCTTCTCATGCCGTTTAGCCTCATTCTGCCACGCACTTATTTCAATAGCCATCTTCTAACGGATGGCGTGTACCTCCTCCATCGAGCGGGTTCGATTTTCCTTGGCTAAATGGTTTATGTCCTGGTTGATCTCGATTAGTTGTTCTCATAGCTATTGAAAATGTTCTTTGAGAACATTCTTTTGTTTTTCCACAGAGGTCAACCAAAGGTTGTTAGCAACAAGTTGCTTGTTTTCCTCTTATAAGGCTTTGAGTGCCTTGGTGTGCATGTAAGTTTGCGCTTGTGCTATAGAGGCATCCTAAACAGCCTTCTCTTTCTCTTCCACCACCTTCTTATTTTGTGTCAATAATTTCATAAGTTGCTTGATTTTAAAAGTGTCCAGCTAGTCTGTGGGAACGAATTGTGAAGGATCCCACTGTGCTACTTGTAGGGTCATGAGCCTTTCTTGCAATCTTTACACCTCTGCTTCAGTGTTCTCGGCCCTCATCTCTGTCAACACCAACTTCCCTTTGGTGGAAATGAGGTCTGATTGGATTGTCGTAACATCCTATGGGATGTCAAACAAGGACGTCATTACCTATCCTGTTTGTAGCAATCGATCAAGTACATCCTCATGTTCTACAGGAGTCATTGAGGTTCTGGCCAGAGTTTGAGCATCCCGTGCTCTTGTAAGATCTACTGGTGGCACAACAAGTAAATTGAATGATTCTTTAATGTGGTCTACGGCCACTTCTGCGGCTCCTGTTGCATCCTAGTGCTGCATGACCACCACCGTGGCCTCTTCACTAGTTTCTAATTACACTTGAAAGGATGCAGCGTTCCCTAAGATCTGTTGTGACCAAGTGCTCTCCCCTCCCCCTGTATCCATGGACACTTCACCCCTTGTGCGATCCAAAGAAACTATGGGTTGTACGGCATCATGGATGACGTGGAAGAGATTTGCATCATCATGACTTCCCCAACTAATTATCTCAGCAATGGCCTTCAGATGGTTCATTGATGGTCTGTAATCTTGCGGTGATGGCAGTGGTTGATCCTATTGGCCCGTGCTAGGCCTTGCTTCTTGTTGTTGGCTAGGTCCCATGCTTGGAAGTTGGCTGGGTCCTGCAAGTTGAGTTGCAGTTGGCCCTGCCATGCCATCTGTTCTTTTTCTTATTCCAGTCCCAGCGTCTCACCAGTGATTTTTCTTACTGCTGGTGGCTTTAGCAATTTAGTGTACGAGGAATTTTGGGCTTTTCGAAGGACATCATTGGTGTATCCTCTAATGCCAGCATGTCTGCACAGCTTTCTGATAAGACGAGGGAAGGGTAATGCAAGCATCCCTATCTTTCGTTCTTCAAACCGCCTCAGGATCTCCGTAAAATATAGATGAGGTAGGTTAGCATTAACCTTTCCCATCAACACTACACATCCTCTTGTCGCATATGTTGAAATTCTTTTTCACCCTTTTGTGGGAAAGATGTGATAGGTCCCAATTTTAAAATAGATCCTCTCCTTCATTGTCAACTCCCCAAACGTCTTGTCTTCCCTGCCATACGTCCTTTCTAACCAAACTTGTCACGCATCAGGGTCTCAGCGGGTAGACAATTGAGCAACCTTTGGCCTTGTATTCAAGAGGTTTAATACTTTCGAAATGGCTTGAATAGAGAAATCAACAGTCACACCACAAATTTTAACTATGGTGCCTTGTTCTTTGTTGTGCCAAAATTGGTACATTTTCCCTAAGTACCAAGCACCACTTTCAGAGAGGATAGGCCATAATGGGGACCCTTTGAGGTGATCCCTAATGGCCCTTGAAGCAAATTCTATGAAGGATCAAAAATTTAATTCTATAATCACTGTAGTGAATATGGACCTTTCATGGATGGCCTGAACACAATCCTGGGGCAACGTGAGATGTTGTCCATGTTCAGACATTACAGCAGCTCTTCCTTCCACCTACCTTGATTGTACAATAGTACGGTCCTCTTGGTGGATACTAAATGATTGTTCCTCCTACTCTGCATGCTGTCTGGTAGGAACTTGTCCTTCACCTCTCCTGGGTCATTTGATCCCACCTTGAGCAAGACCTTCCTGTTGTCCACATTTCGGGGCCATCTGCAATCACATAGGGCCAATCATTAGTAAGGTTGTTTCCAAAGTTAGGTTATACCTTGCTGCTTGGCTAGGTGGAATTGCTTTATCTCCATGTGACATTAATTATAATGTCCCTGAAAGATTATAATATTGAGTCCTTTTTGCTTAGGTGGTTTCCAAATCTAGTTTCTTGGCATAACTAAGGGGATGAAATTATTTTTGACACATTTATCCTTAATTTTATAACTACTTACCCTTGATAATGTCCTTCGGGTGATGAAAAATTTCAAAAAAGTTATGCGCTATTCAGTGTGTGCCCCTCCCCCACGACTGAGCTGAACACTCCAAGTTCAAGTAGGTTCAAATGGGATGAAAATTGGAGGACCAGCGAGCGAGTTATGGATATGAAAGCAAGGGATGCGCAATCACAAGTCATAGAGAGAAATTTGAAACACTTCCCTCACATGAATATTTGAAAATGATGGTAAGTAGTGTAGGGGATCACGTATATATAGTTTTGCAGGACGCAATATCACATACGCGATATCACGGCCTATCAATGTTAAGGCACTATGGAATATACCAAATTTTTAAATATTTTTGTAAAGTTAACGATGTAAACTAAGGACATGTGGATGAGTGTTAAAGGGTTCCAAGGTAATTTAACTAGTTCTGAAGGCCTGAATAATTATGATGGTGTGGAATTTATCAATAAGGGCCTCGGGTGGTTAGGGAGAGAAAAAGGCTATGTGATGGTTCATAGGAACATTTGAATTGGAGGGATAGTAATAAGGCAAAGAACATCATTGAAAATATGCTGAGGGTAATAGATGGTTTGTGGAAGATGTGTTATGAGTGCAAATTACAAAAATTATGCAAGTGGGTCCTCCCCAAAGTAGGTTCCAACCTCTAATGCCCTTACGTAACCACACCTCAAAATGTCCGTAGCCACTAGAAGGGTTAAATGTAATCCACATTGGTTCCACAAAACACACACATGTAAGTATCACCAAAATGAGGTAGAAATTCTATTCTACACAAGACACGAGCTACAATTACATGAACAGCGAGATGAGACGGGGTATAGAAGGGATTGTAGAGATTGGGACATGAGGTAATTGGCCTAGGGCACAATGAATCCCACGTGTAAAGCATGATTAATATATCATTAACCCATCATTCCAAGATCATGACCAAGTCCATTCCTCTGATCAGTGACACTGCATTGCTTCATCCCATGATGGGCGACTATGAGAGTACCATAACAACAAGGTGTACGATCACATGACATTTTATTCAAGGGAGGAGTGATTTTTGCTTTGTGGCACTTTCTTTGTTTTTTTTTTCGAATGTTGAATCCAGAGAAGCCGCCAACCCTCAAGCATGGGTGCATGTCTTTCCTATCGAACCCCCTAGAATAGCATTGGATTTTTGAGTGCCTTGTGATTACTCTTACTTCCATTTTGTGTTAGATCTACAAGGATCTTAGTACAACCACATTGCGTGATAACTCTCACAGACGTCACCAAAGAGAATCCGCAAGTCCCCTTGATGTCACACCCTAATCATTCCCTCTTGATCCATCCTTCTTCATTCTGGGTACAATGAACACAAAATTAATTTTAAGTTTTAAGAATGTCAAGAATATCACTGTCAANATCATTCCCTCTTGGTCCATCCTTCTTCATTTTGGGTATAATGAACGCAAAATTAATTTTAAGTTTTCAAAATATCAAGAATGGCACTATACCCTCAAATAGAACCTCTTATTTGTAGAGTGGATGGGATGGTGTAATGGGCTCACTATCCAAATAATTGATCACTCGAGACTCGATAACATAGAACACACCTCAACCAACGAGCCACATGAGTGTTTTATTCGCAGATGAGATTACTTATAAAAAGATAACAAGGCAAAAAGACAAAAAGATAAAATAAGAAATTGAAAAATGAAAAACTGGAAAACAAAACAATTTGTAAAATTAAAGAAAATGAAAAATATTTATTAATCCTACTTATTATTAGAATGGGAGATATCCCCCATAACTAAACGGTTGAGCATGGTGAGGATCAATAAATGAAAGATGAGGATCCTTGCATACTGGAAATATTGAAACTTGGTCATACTTACCCCATTAGGGTTCACACACCTAATTATAGTAAGCATAGTGGGGCAATTTGTAAGATGTGGTTCTCGGGTAAAGAGTTGATCCACTATGATACTTGAGACCGTAAGATGGTATGCAACGATTGGAATGTTGTCCTTCATGGCTGTATTCATTGGCCATATGGTTTTTGGACTGTTAATTGCTTGCCCTGATGAAGTGACACGGGCCATTGGGTTCGAAGAGAAGGATGCACCACAGTGTTGGACTTGTGTTGAGTTGGAGAATGCAGTGGCCTTGGAACTATGTTGTCCCTTCCTACGATCATGTCTAAAAAAGGGACGTCTTTAATGTTGAGGAAGTCTCTCACTACTGTTGGCAATAGTAGTACAAGTAACGTTCATGGATTGTTGTTGTAGTGTAGACACTTCAGGAACAACTGGTGGCGATGTAGAAGGAGGGAAAGGATGAGAATGTTGAAAATTAGGAGAAGTGTAAGGTACACAAGGTGGTGGTTGTGTTGAGGACATGGGCTGATAGTGTTAAGAAGAATAATAATGTGACGAGGTAGGGTATGTTGACCTAGTTGGGGAAACAGGATGTTGGACTAGATAAGTAATGGGACGCGATATCGTGTGAGCCATGATATCATGTACGCAATATCACGTCAGTCCCTCGCAGCCCGTCACTAGTTATATAAATAAGAGGCAGCTCTCCCTTGTTTTTCCATCTAGTTCTAGACTTTAGCCAAACTCTTGCCATTTTACCATTCCAAA
>MNCI01010105.1:141205-187557 GCA_015680685.1 Gnetum montanum | reverse complement strand
AGTGGGACCCCCTAGAACAGCATTGGAATTTTAAGTGCCTTTTGATTACTCTTACTTCCATTTTTCGTTAGATCTACAAGAATCTTAGTACAACCATGTTGCATGACAACTTCCACATACGTCACCACAGAGAATCTACAAGTCCCCTTGATGTCACACCCTAATCATTCCCTCTTGGTCCATCCTTCTTCATTCTGGGTACAATGAACATAAAATTAATTTTAAGTTTTAGAAATGTCAAGAATATCACTGTACCTCGAACAGAACCTCTTATTTGTAGAATGGATGAGTGGGTGTAATGGGCTCACTATCCACATAATTGATCACTCGAGACTCGATAACATACAACACACCTCAACCAACAATCCACATGAGCGTTTTATTTGTAGATAAGGTTACTTAAAAAAGTGTAAAAAGAAAAAAAGACAAAAAGATAAAACAAGAAATTGAAAAATAAAAAACTAGAAAAAAAGGTTGTAAAATCAAAGAAAATAAAAAGTGGCTATTAATCCTTCTTGTTACTAGAATGGGGGGTATCCCCCATAACTAAATGGTTGAGGATGGCAAGGATTAATAAATAGGATATGAGGATCCTTGCATGTTGGAAACATTGGAACTTGGTCATACTTACCCCATTTGGGTTCACACACTTGATTATAGTAAGCATAGTGGGCCAATTTATAATATGTAGTTCCCTCGTAAGGAGTTGACCCACTATGATAATTGGGACCATTAGATGATATGAAAGGATCAGGATGTTGCCTTCCATGCCTATGTTCATTGGGCCGTATGATTGTTGGAGTGTTAATTGGTGGCCCTGATGAAGTGACATGAGGTGTTGGGTTTGATGCACCATAGTGTTGGACTTGTGCTAAGTTGGAGGATGCAGTGGCCTTGGAATTGTGTTGTCCCTTCCTAGGGTCATTTCTAAAGAAGGGACACCTTCGATGTTGTTGAGGTCTCTCACTACTATTGGCAATAGTAGCACAAGTAACATTTTGGGGTTGTTGCTATGGTGTAGACACCTTAGGAATGGTTGGTGGCGATGTAGAAGGAGGGAAAGGATGAGAATGTTGAAAATCAGGAGAAGTGTAAGGTGCACAAGGCGTTGGTTGTGTTGAGGACATGGGCTAATAGTATTGAGGAGAATGGTAATGAGGTGAGATAGAGTATGTTGACCCAGTTGAGGAAATAGGATGTTGAACTAGATAAGCATTTAGATTCGGATGATACAAAGGGTATCTCCAATTTAGGGGTGGCTTCCCCCACGACTGGGATTGCTGCCACTATGATCGAACATAGTGTCTTTGTATGAACTCTAGGTGTAACATGTTTCCCCAATGCTCATATAAATGTAACAATATTGGGCATTAGCCCTTGGGGTGATCATACAGGAAAATGTTGCATTCATACGTGTGATTGGAAGTTGAGCTCTTATTTTCCTTATCTCTTCTTTCTAATTGTCTAATGATACTTTGTCCTACTTCTCGAGTTGTCAAAACTCTATCTCCAATGATATCGATATATTCTCCACACTTTTTATGCGTCCATTCCAACATCTTATTAATCTTTGCCTCAACTTCCTCTAATGATTGCTGTATTGGCAAAGATGGTTCTTCCTCCTTGAGATTGGTTGATTTCTCCTTTTTGTGATTATGGACCTTTGTTAAGTTAAGATTTTGGTCCCATTAATGTTTTTCAACACTCTCCCACCTAGTCATTTCCCCTTCCTCTTTTGCTACCTGCTTAATAAGCTCTTGGACTTGATGGGTTCATACTTCGTATAGTTGACCTTAGGCATACATCCCTAGGGTCTCTCTTATTTCATCACGAAGCCCATCAATGATATGGTACATTAGCCTTTCCTTGGAGAATTCATGGCCTAGATAGTTGTTTAATAGTGCATAATATCTTTCTAAGGCCATGTCCAAGGGTTCATGTTGTGCTTGTTTCCACTCTTGGATTTGTTTCCTCAAGGCTAACACTCTTGTGTAGGTTTGATATCTTTCACTAAAGAGTTCTACCATTGTTGGCCAACGTCATATTGAATTTGATTTTAGCGATCTATACCATACTTTTGCTTGACCAACGAGTGTCATAGGAAAGAGCTTAAGTTTTTGCCAACAATTATCAATGTTGTTCCATTCATAGGCATCGTAGAAGGCTTGTAAATGTTGATGTGGATCTAAGTCATAGCCTCCTGAGAAATTAGAAAAGTTGTTTAAATTGAGCCTAGGTAGATGACTCTCTTTACGATGCCTACAGGGGATTCGAACAACCTCCTGTATTTGCATTAGGCTTGTAGTCGCTAGTGGGGGTTCATCGTCATCTCGTAAGTTATGCTTTCATGCGTTGGGATGATGTTTCCTTTGTTTATATTTATAAGAAACCCCCACCTCATGTTGCGTACTCCAATCTTCATTGTAATATAGTTCGTTGGTTCTCCAATGAACTTCTTCACTAGGTGTGGCATTATTATAGTCTTGTAGGAGAGACATGGTTGTGAAATTGTATGTGAATTTATATGTGACTTTTTATAATAATAATAATAATTATTATTATTTCTAAAAGATATATCGTTAATTCCTGTCCAACGACCTTGTATGATATAACTAATCTAGATAACTAGCACCGTCCCCAGCAATGGTGCCTATGATGAGTGGCGAGGTACCCCTACACTCAACCATATGAATACAAGTGTTACACGCGTGATTTGGTTGAACTTTTTAGATGGACTAGTTGTGGCATCTAAATAGTTAGCCTTAGGTCACAGTTCGATGTCTTCCCACCTAGACTAGTGTTAACTTTGTCACATATGGTTTAGTCCAAAGTGAGGTGTATGATATGTTTCTATACTAATGCTACTCCTGAAGGCAAGGGAAGATGATATTAACTAAGTTAAGAGAGAAGGGTGAGAGAGAATCTAAACTAGCCTAAGTGCGATGAGCATCCATTCCTCAATCATCCGTACACATCTTGGACTTCGTGCATGACTACCATTGGGATTACCAAGCGTAGATCCTAGGTATGCTACTGGGTTACCAAGTAGTCATACTTAAATGCTCGTAATCAAGTCGTACTCATTCTGTGTTTAATAGGAGTTTAGGGTGAGAAGATATTAACTAAGAAAGTAGTAAATAACAATTAATTAAATGATTAAGCTAAGTGAATGCTATAATGATGAAGTAATCTTGATCTTTATTGCTAGTCATGTGCACGTCCAAGTACGTCACACTCGAATAAAGGTTTCATACAATTACAATCACCACACTGCGGACATACACTGGGAGGGAAAAGGGTTGAGAGAAAAATGAAAACTAAAATCAAAACTAACTCTAAAACTGACTCCCTATTGGAACTACCTGCCTCTTATTTATAGATGAGGAGACAAGCTACAATATCGTGGCTGGGTTAAATGGTGACTCATCAGTCTTGTAGGGCTATTTTTATTTGGTTATATCTGCTATATCCATCTAGAAAACTGTAATAGTGATGCATTGCGATGGTGTCTAAGACTTGGTCAACAAATGGCAATGCAAAGTGATCTTTGAATGTTGTCATATTTAGTAGCCTAAAATCTATGCACGTCCTCCATTTGCCTCCCTTTTTAGGCACAATAACTAAGGGGCTAACCCATTCGCTATCAGTAATGGGGTATATGAACCTAGCCTTGAGAAGCTGTTTGATTTCTTCCTTAACTACTTACTTCAGCTTAGGGTTCAATCGCCTCTGTGGTTGTCTTCGAGGCTTCATGGAGCAGTCAATGCAAATTCTATGTTGGTATATCCTAGGATCTATTCCGGTTAATTCAGGATATGACCAAGCGAAGGCTTCTAACCATTTATTTATTACCTTCAGCAGTTCTTCTTTCTATTGAGGAGCAAGCTTAGCGTTGATAATTATTAGTTTTTCATTTTTAAGGAACATGTATTCCATATTGGTGAGCAATGATTTTAGCTTAAGGGGCTCCTACTTAAATTTCTCAGGGATTTCCAACTTCTCCTAGTTGATATTTTTAAGGTTAAGACTTGGAAGTTGGCGATGGACTTTCTCTAATGCATCTATGCTATCGATGTAAGCACAAGTCAAACCCTCAATTGGTTCCATGCATATGGGTGAACTACTTTCTTGATTAGTTATTAACTACTAGGTGTCTTCCTATTATGTGGCTGCTGCATACAGACATCTTTGTATGTTAATCACTTATGCACACTAATTAGATGTAGGCAATGCTAAACTTTGCACAAACCATGACCTCTACATGCAATTACACCCTGTGTCACTGTATGCAATGTAAGAAACTTTCTTCTTCTCAATCTTTTTGAATATATTTTTCTTTGATATTTCTAGAAAAAGATCATGGATTCCTAGGTGTGCATTGATGGTGCTTAGCCATGCTCTTCCCATTATGATTGGGAAGTCCCCCTTATCGTTGTTTACTTGAATCACTAGGAAGTCAGCTAGGTATGACCACCCACAAACAGTGGTAATAATGTCTCCCACGAGTCCCAATGGGATAGTGATGGAATGGTCAACCAACTCTAGATAGATGTTGCTATTTTTCAATGGAGGACAGTTCTAGGCCTTGTACATTTCTTGAGAAATAAAGTTGACACTAGAACCTGAATCTAAAAGAGCCTTGCACAGTGCATTTCTAGCAATTTGTAAGTATATCAGAGGACTTCCAGGATCAAAGAATTTCCCAGGATCATAGGCCAACTTTGATCCAATCGGTGACGGCATGTGTTAGCATGACCGTATGCATTGAGTGCGGTGATTGCGTTGAAGGGGGCTTCAAAGTTTTGATTGATACTAAGGCGTCTAGGGAATCAGCTGCTTGTGATTGCAAGGGCTTGGTTGGACTATTGGTTTTAAAGAAATGTCTTTTCTTCATGTGGTTGTTGGAACCAATAGTAGGTTGAGAGTTAATAGCCCTCATGGCATTAATTTGTTATAGCTGGGTAGGGATTTCACCTTGCATTGTGGGAGCAGGTGGTAGTGGAGCTACTAGTGGAAGACATGTAGCCGGATGAGAAGGATGATATGTTGGTGGAATATCACCTCTAAAAGAGGGACGTGGGCTTGCTAGTGAAGTTGAGAAGTGATGTGACCAGTAGAGTCATGTGAGAAGATTGGCTGCTGCACGTAATATCCATATGGGTTAGGTTGCCTGTAAGGATGCTGTTGCCTTGGTGGTGGCATTTCCCATGATTGTGGATGCTGCCACTATTGATATTACTCAATCAGTTGTGGTGGAATTCCACTGGGATAATATGTTAAGGGTTGGTGAAACTGCCTTAGGTTACCTTGAGGATAAGGTAACCTTCGTAGTGTTTGCCTTTTGTTTAATTGTGGGTTGAGTGCATACACCCCAGACTCCTGCAGATGTGAGATTACAAGGAAACATCACTTAGGATGGTCATATTGACATATCTCACATCCACTATCATTGTCTATTTCCAAATCCACAACCTTTTCAATGATGGCAACTTTGCCCTTACCCTTTCTACGTGCATGTTCAGCCTCTTTCTTTTTTTGCGATCACTACCTTGCTCCTTAGATTCCTCTACTATTTTAAGAATAGTTTGAAATATATTGTCTAGAGAATCCCACATTTGGTCTACTTTTGCTGAAACTTCTAATGTCATCTTTTGGATAGACAAAGTTCTCTGATTTACCATCTCTTCGAGTGGTGACTCTTCTTCATCCTTACAAAATCTTACTCCCCTCTCCTGGAGGGAAGGATCTTGATTATACTCTTTTGCACTTTCTCTCTTCCATAGCTAACCTTCTTCCTTAGCAACTTGCTCCAACAGTGTTTGGATTTGATGGGACCTAAGCTCAGATAGTCTTCCTTGGGCATAAGTCCCAAGGGTTCTTCTCGTTTCATGCCTAAGCCCATCCACGAGATGGCATAGTTGATCCCTTTGTGAATAATCATGACCAGGACAACGATGTAACAGTGCATAGTATCAGCCCATGGTAGCATCCAAGGGTTTATGTCCTCCTTATTTCTAGCCTTGGATTTGCTTTCGCAGGTTGGACACTCGGGAGTACGTTTGGTACTTATCATTGAATAATTCTAACATAGCACTTCATCTACGAATAGATTTTGGTTCTAAGGACTAGTATCAGCTTTCCACTTCTTTAACTAGTGTCTGCAGGAACAACTTAAGTTTTTTCCATTCGTTCTCTATATTTTGTAAGGCACACACATTATGAAATGCTTGTAAATGATTTTGAGGATTAGCATTGTATTCCCCTTCAAATCGTGGAATATTTTTCATATATAATCTCTTGATCCTACTATCTTTCTGATGCCTTGTTGGAATTCTAACAACCTTAGTTATGTCTAACATAATTTAAGTAGCAAGTAGGGGTTCATCGTGATCATCTCGTCCATGGTGTCTATGATGCCTACGTTGTTCCCTACTCTCCCTTCTTCTATGTCGTGACTCTCTAGAGTTCCCTCATCCCCTTTCTTGGCTATTTCGTCTATGACTTCCACTTTGCCTACCTTTATCCCCATGGGGTCTTTTTCTTTATGGCCCCATTCGGATATTGAAGGAGAGGGTGAATGAGATGATGAAGGTGAAGAAGAAGGAGAACCATCACCATGATGATGTCTGCTACCTTCTCTTCTGCAGTCTTGGCCCCAATCGTGATTGCGATCAGAATGTCCACCTTTATCATGAGTTTGTGTCCCTTTTTTAGATCATTTGTGCCCATGGGTATCAAAACCTGGGTTATGAATAGTGGAATGAAGGTCTTGATACACAACCCTTTGGCCAAAGCCAAGGGGAGGAACATCGTTGTATGGCCAACTACCTGAGGTAGGTTCACCATCCTCCTTTTTTATTAAGACATGTGGGGCATCCTGGGACCACTTACCCTTCAAAGACTTATGATGTCTCTCCTATTCCAAGTCTCTTTGATGTTGTGCCTCTATGGGATGGTATTCTCTTGAGTCATGGTCTTGCACAATGTATTCTGTGTGTAAGTGTGGCATACCAATTCGTGTAAGAGCATGAAGAAGCATGCTCGAGACTAAATGATCGAGAGGTAATACTATGTTACCTTATAAGTCTCGCCAACACAGTTGTTCGCCTTGATGGAGGATAAAGGTGAAGTCTAGTATATACTCATCAGGATGAATATATACGACTTGAACTTGTTGAGGAACTGGTGGATCAATGTCATGTGTATTACGTCGCCAATTGTTTCCTATTTCAAACCTAGGCGGTGAGGCACTTTCGTACGAAGAAGAAGACATACTTGTCTGTTTAGTATGCAATGTATTCTTATTTATTATTTTCTCAACCAACCCTAAGGGTGCATTCCAATGATGTGAATGATTTTCTAAGTTCTAATTAGTGCACAAACAACTAAGTCCTAGGCAATGGTGCCAATGATGAGTGGCGAGGTACCCCTACGCTAAACCATACTAATATGAGCATTTCATGCACAATCTAGTCAAATTCCAAGGACTAAGTGCTTATGCGCCCTTATGGAACAAGGATGGGTTGGTTGATTGTTTTCTTCCCAAGCTCACCTGTATGTCATGATTGTATGGTTAAGTAAGCTTGAGGCATATGATTTTTATAGCTTTTACGTTTTTATATCCTACGCTAGTAGGGAAGGAGAGAGGTAACTAAGTGACTAATTTAACATAACTACTCATTAACTAAGTTCTAACTAATCCTAACACCAACATCTATTCCCACTTGTTGTACACATCTTGAACCAATGCAACACTGCTAGGATTACCAAACACTAATTGTTACTGGGTTACCAAGCGTTACATGCATGCTTGAAGTGGTCGTGCTTGTGTAATTTAACAATTTGNCTACAGGCACTTGGAAAATACTCTAACTTTCAAATAGACTACAAGAGTTTTGCTACTTGACTGCTAAAATACTTTTTCCCAATTGTTCTCCTCAAAACTTTATTTATAGGCTTGGGAGCAACTACACTAATAATTAGAGTAACCACTCTAATAATTAGAATAAACCGCTAGAGTAACTACTCTAATAATTAGAATAAACCGCTAGAGTAACCACTCTCAACAACCTTTTATTCTTCCTCTAAGTGATTAAACTTATAAAACAAAAATGATAAAAATCATATACCTTAGTTGCACTAAACCATAAACTTATACCTCACGAGTGGAACTTAGAAGACAACAATCATCCCGATTAGATTTCACTTCCTTGAACCAATGTACTTAAGATCTTAAGGTCTACAAAGTTTGACTAGATTGCATGTGAATTCTTGCAATTCCAATGGTTGGGTGTAGGAGTATCTCGTTCCTCATCATTGGCGCCATTGTCAGGGACCTTTTAGTTGTTATGTGCACTATATAGGACTTAATGAAAAATTATTCAAATCATTGGAATAAACCCTAAAGTCATATCTCACTTTAAAATAACTATAATAATTTTAAAAAGCGCACTGCATTTTTATTTTTCTAACACAAGATTTCTTCTCATAGGAGAGATTCTCTGCGCAAGTTTGATGGAGTACATCAGTAGGTGCCCCAACTATATTGAGTGGTATATGCTCATCTTGATGAGAACACACCCAACTTCACCTTCATCCTAGACTAGGATGAACAACTGCAATGGCATGACATGGAGAGAAACATTATGTTGCCACCCAATTAACCCATTCTTGCGATTCTCCAATAAGCTTTTGTGAGTTTGGGCCTCCAAGGACTTCATGTTGAGTACATTATATAGGATAGTGACACTAGGGATTATCATCCCACTAAGGCACAACATCTTAGGGATCACTAGCTAGAATAGTACCATGAATTTGTGAAGGGGAAGTGGTTCAGTGATTCCCCACACTTCCTATACCAAAACAATGGTGAAGAACCCTCCTCTAGGGTTTTTTCATTCAATGAAATTTCTCTCTTTGACTTCAATGAAAGAGGTCAAAACTAGAACTTGCAATCCACGATTTATAATCCTAGTTTTAGCAAAAAATGGATCAAATAACAAAGGAGGATCCAAGAAGAAGAGTCAAGGTGGGGATACAAACAAGAAACAAGATTGTGATCATGGCCACAATCATCGAAGAGGGGGTAGCAAGCACAAGGATGGTGCTAGTCCTCCTTCCTCTTCACCTTCATCATCATCTTCTTCTTCTTCTGGCTTTGATCATAACTACAAGGGGCACAACCATGATGGAGGTGATTGAAAAAATTGAAATGATCAAAGGGACCATCAGGAAAGTCAAGACTAGGGGTGTAGGCATTCAAGAGAGACCTGCTACCATGAATGAAGGGGTAGTAGATGGCATCATAGGCACAAAAATCATGACCTCGATGAACCTTTGCTTACTAATTGAGGAATGCTAACCATTGTAGAGGCAATATGAATTCCCATAAGGCACATAAAGGATAGTCAAATTAAAAGACTAGACATGAATAATATTGCTCAGTTTGAAAGGGAATATAACTCAGATTTGCAAAACCATCTCCAAGCTTTTCAAGATGCAAGTGCCTTGTAGAATATAGAAAATAAGTGGAGAAAGCTTAAGTTCTTCCCTGGGATATTCATTAAAGAAGCAAAAAATTGGTACTAGTCCTTAGAACTGAAATCTATCAAACTATGGAGTACAATGCTTGAACTGTTCAATGACAAGTATCAAACGTACTCTCAAGTGTCCAACTTAAGGAGGCAAATCCAAGGATGAAAACAAGGGACACATGAACCCTCGGATGCCATCATAGGTTGATACGATTCCCTATTGCATAGATGTCTTGGCCATGGTTATCCTCAACTAGGTCAACTCCACCACATTGTATATGGGCTTTAATAAAAATGATGGGAACCCTTCGTGTTTATGCCCAAGGACAACTATTAGAATTAATCATCCATTAGATCCAAAGATTGATTAAGTAGGTAGCTAAAGAGGAAGAAGAATTAAGAGAACAAGAAAGTGTAGAAGAATACAACTACAATTCTTCCATTTGCAAAAGGGAGGTTTGATATTGTGATAGTGAAGAAGAATCATCACTTAATGAGGTGGTAAAATAGAAAAACCTTGCTACTTCAAAAATTTCAATATAAAATTACAACCAAGGTTAATCAGTTATGGGAATTCGTGGATAGTAGATTTCAAGCTATCCTCAAAATTACTGAAGAGTCCAAAGAATAAGGTAGTGATCATGAGTGTAAGAGGTTCAAGGAAACTGAATGTGCTGATAAAAAAGGTAAGGGCAAAATTGCTACAATAGAGGAAGTTACAAGAATTGAATCAGAAGATGGTGGCTATGACATTTGCCACTATGAACATCATAAGGGATGTTGCTCTATAGTGTCATACTTATAGGAATCTAGGGTGTATGCTCTAAATCCACAACTAGCACAAAGGCAAACATCTAGAAGATTGCCTTATCCTCAAGGTAATTTTAGGTAGTTCCACTAACAACAACAGTATTATCTAAGTGGAACTCCACCATAATCATATGAGTAGTATCAACAATGGAAACAACACAATCATGGGTGCTAGCACCCCCAAGGCAAAAATACCCTTACAGACAACCTAATCCATATGGGTATTATGTTTAATAACCTCTATCTCGATGTGACTCTTCCAGTCATGTTTCTACTTTCCAGTCTTACTACTACCCTCTTGATTAGTATCGAACTCATTCTCCACATCCAAGGAGGGATACCACCTTTTACCCTTATCCTCCTCTTGTTCAACAACATCTTCCTCCTCCCTTAACATAGCTACCACCTACTCCATTTATGTAGGGTGAACTTCTAGCTCAACCGCAATAACACAACACCACTAGGGCCATTAATCTACAACTGATTCATAAATCAAGTGGTTCAAACATTCGATCTAAAAAAAGACCTTTCTTCTGATCCAACTGTCCACCTAAGCCCTTACATACACCTACAACTAGCAACCCTGTTTCTCTATCTCCCTCTGTATCAAATTCTTTTAAGTCTCCTTTAAACCAAATATCACCCTGGATCCATACTGTTCTGCTTACTCATGCCATATCTCATTAGATCCATGCTGAAAACCTTCCCAAGAAATTAGCTAATCCTAGAAGTCCTCTTATTTATTTGCAGATTGTTGGGAATGAACCGTGTAAGGCTCTTCTTGATTTAGGTTTCAATGTCAATTTGATTTCTCATGAAATGTATACTGCATGGAACCTGCCACCTCTCAAGAAGAGCAATATCATATTAGAATTGGAATACTAGTCCATCACTATTCCATTAGAACTAGTAGAAGACATTATGACCACTATATATGGGTGGTCTTATCCTGCTGATTTCCTAGTGATCAAGGTGGATAATGACATAGAGAACTTCCCCATCATCATGGGAAGGACATGGCTAAGCACCGTTGATGTAAGAATGGACATCAGATATCTTTCCCTAGAAATATCTAAAAAAATGTATTTGGAAATAACAAGAAAAAGCGAGTTTCCTGCATCACGTATAGTAATATAGGGTGCAATTGTGTGTAGAAACTTTGATCAGTGAAATAAACATCCATCTTTGCATGTAAGCAGTGTGCACCAAAAGCAAATATTTAGAGGTGTCTGTACATAGTAGCCACAAAATAAGAGGGTACCTAGTGGCTAACCACTGATTCTAAAAGTGACACACTTTGCATGAAAACTACTGAGAGCTTGACATGCACATATGTCATGGCACGGATGAACTAGAGCAAGTTCATTACCAACTCTCCAATAATGCAAATGATGATACCTATTGGGGAGAGTTGGAAATTCTTGAAAATTTCAAGCAAGAGCCCCTTGAGTTAAAAACTTTATTAGTTGGCATGAAATATGTGTTTCTAAAAAATGGGAAGCTAGTCATAATCAGTGTAAATCTTGCTCAAGAGCAAAAAAAAGATATTGTTAAATGTGGTTGAAAATGATTAGTAGCATTTGCTTGGTCATATTCTAAACTCACAAGGATTGATCCTAGGATATGTCAGTATTGTATCTACACTAATCCTACCGTGAAGCCAAAGAGGCAGCCACATAGGCAACTCAACCCAAAATTGAAATAGATCATCAAGGAGGAAATCAAACAACTCCTCAAGGCATGGTTCATCTATCCCATTGCAGATAGTGAGTGGATTAGTCCACTCATGGTTGTGCCAAAGAAAGGTGGCAAGTGGTGAGTCTACATCGATTTTCAGCTACTAAATATGGCAACATTCAAGGATCATTTTTCATTATCATTCGTTGATCAGGTATTAGATACAATATCTCAACATTTCTTTTATAGTTTTTTGGATAGTTATAGTGGCTATAACCAAATCCAAATCACGCTAGAGGACTAGGCCAAGACAACATTCATGAGGCCCTAGGGGACTTTTGCATATCGCAAGAGGTCATTTGATTTATGTAATGTCCTTGCTACATTCCAACACCTAGTCTTAAGCATTTTTCAACAATAAATCAGTAGTGGTGTGGGAGTCTTCATGGATGACTTCTTCATCTATGGAGCTATATTTGAGAAAGCCCTAGACTACGTTGAGCAAGTCCTGAAAAGATGTGTTGAAACAAACCTTCGACTCAATTGGCAAAAGAGTCATCTAATGGTCCAAGAAGGCATTGTATTAGAGCATAAAATATCACAATCAGGAAGTAAGGTAGACCTTGAAAAAATAAGGGTCATCCAAGGAATTACCCACCAACCAGAAACCATCAAAGATGTTTGATCATTCTTTGGACACAATGGCTACTACTAGAGATTCATAAAGAATTTCTCTAAGATTACAAAACCATTGGTTGAGCTAACAAAGAAAGATGCTCCATTTTGTCTAAACCATGGAATCTGAAAAAGCATTTCAGAACCTAAATTAAAAACTTGTAGAAACTCTAATTCTACAAGCACCCAAGTAGTCTAGACCATTTCATGTTATTATAGATGCATCAAATTATGCCTTGGGAGCTATGCTTATGTAGTTGGACAACAAGAAACATCCATATTACATCCACTACACAAGTTAAAGCATTGTGGATGCATAATTGAACTACACCACCATAGAAAAAGAACTAATGACCTTGGTGTTTGCTCTAGAGAAATTTAAGCATTATGTTCTTAGATACAATTTGTTTGTGCACATGGATCACAATGCCATCCACTTCTTGATGAACAAGCCAATAGTGAGCCCCCGTGTCATACAGTCATTGGCAATCTTATAAGAATTTGATCTTACAATGGTAGATTGAAAGGGAACTAAGAATGTGATTGCTGACCACTTATCTTGACTGTGATGGGACAAAAAAGAGGAAGAAATACCACTATCTAATATATTTTCTAATGAACTCCTCTTTGTCGAGCCTATAACTAAATAATTGCCTATAGAGCATAAATGATATGATGGCATTCTCACCTATTTTCTCACCCAAGATGCCACAAGGTTGGATCACTAGAAAAAACAATAGTTTCTTCACTAGGTAAAATGCTTCATGGAGATCAACAGGCACCTCTACAAGGTGTACACTGATAGCCTAGTTCATTGGTGTGTCCTTGATGTTGATCAACTATGTGTTCTCTAGGACACTCCTGAAGGTCCTTGTAGGGGCCATTATGTTGGAAGACGCACGACCATTAAAATCATAATGGTAGGGTATTATTGGCCAACAATTTTTAGGGATGCCCATCAATATGTCCACTCTTGTTAATGCTGCCAATGAGACAGTGGAATGACTACTTGAATGGAGGGACCTCAATAGTTGATCCAACCACAAGAACCCTTTAACATCTAGGGCATTAATTTTATGGATCCCATCACACCCATGTCAAATGGAAAGGTGTACATCATAGTCACTATTGACTATTATACAAAATGGTCAGAAGCAGTAATTGTCACTAACTGTACATCTTCTATTACTTCTCAGTTTGTATAACAAAACATTGTAAATAGGTTTGGTGTTCCATGTGCATTAATTTCTAATAATGGAACTCACTTTATAGGCACTACCTTTCGAAAGCATATGTAATACTTGGGGGTTGAACATAAACTCACAACACCTTACCACCCCCAAGCCAATGATTGAGCTGAGGTTACAAATAGGGAAATCATAAAGATACTAATGAGAATTATTAGCAAATAGAGAAAAGACTAGATCAAAAAACTCAATGATGCCCTTTGGGCCTACCGCTCAACATGGAAACTTCCTATAGGCTATTCTACTTATGAGTTTGTGTATGGAAAATTACCAATACTTCCTATTCAATCTAAGCTTCATACACTTTCAACATCCTATGACCTTGAGCTTGACTTAATTCTAGTGCAAAAATAAAGACTAATGAATTTCAACGTGCTAGATGAAAACTAATTGGTGGTCCTATCATCTAACGAGTTGCACAAGGCATTCAACAAAAAGTGCCATGACCTTAGAATTAGGAAAGTCAAACTTCAACCAAGAGATAAGGTTTTCTACTAGAACCCCACACACATACCTCAATGAACTAAGTTACAAACATTGTGGAAAGGACCTTATATAATTTTTGAAACTTTTTATTTTGGAGCCATGATGATCTACAAACCTAAAAGCCTAGACAAAATACAACTAGTCAACATACAACAAGTTAAACCTTTCTACGAGCCTAAGCTAACTAATGTAACAAATGCCTCATCAGATGGACAACCATGCTCAATATTTTGGATCTCCTCCTTTCAACTCTGTCATGGGGGAGATGGCCATCTATGCTAACTATATAAGTAGCTCCTCAATTTTTCCTCTTTTTGTTTTACACCTTGTTACTTTTACAATTTTTTGGTTTACACATTCTTTATCTTACACCTTTCTATTTTTTCATTATTAATTTTCCAAATTTTTTTTACAACATCGTTAGTATGTTTTATTTTTCTTAAATATTTTACACTTTTTCATATTTTCCTTTATTTTTTATGTGATTTTCTAATTATGTTTTAATAATAACATGTTGTACTACCAATTGGATACAACTTGGTTTGATTGATGTGGGCATGTGCTATCTGATTATTTGATTATTGGTGTTTAGAATCTAGCTTTGAATTTTGTTACTGATAACTACAACATGGTTTCTTTTTCATGAAATAGGCAGTGAGTCCATTACATCCACCCATCCATAAACTCTATGGTTTTCCTTGTTCTGGAAATGTGCAATTTCTTTTTCATTAATAAAACTTTAACAAACTTATGACTTTGATAGTTTTTAGATTTGGGAAGGATTCAAAGGTTTGAATAGGGTGTGACTTCAAGGAGATTCAATACTCTTGATGCCTTTTTTCTTGNCAAAGGTTTGAATAGGGTGTGACTTCAAGGAGATTCAATACTCTTTATGCCTTTTTTCTTGCTTGGATGCATGAGTGTTTTCATGAATTTCTTACCGTTCTATGTCAACCAATAACAGGAAGTTGAATAAGTCTTTGCATGGTGTGGTTTCCATCATACAAAAATAAAAAAAATAATGGGAATTTAAAGCATACCCCTTAGACAAAATAAACAGGCTACAAGCACTAGTTATAGGACTAGAAAGACATGTTACCCATGCCTAAAGGTCCCCTCTAACTAAGGTCTTTTCCCACTTCCTACTTCTCTTTTCTTCTCTAATAAGGAATGGTGGTTATTCTATGGGAGCACTCTTCTATCTTAGGAGGGTGGATTGGTCTTAGAATGGTGATGTGAAGTCACTAAACATGATTNGAGAGAGAGAGAGAGAGAGAGAGAGTGGAATGGAGTTCTTGATTAAGGTCACATGAACCTTTTGAATTTTGTGGTTAAATGACCTAATAAAATCCATCTTTACTATAGAACAAAACCAATCNAAAGGCCTATGCTTGCTTTGGGAAGGGTCCACTTGCATATCTTTTGGTTGGGTCAGTTAAGTTCTTTATCCTTAGACATCCTCATAATCAAATTCTTATGCAGGCCTCATCAATGACATCCAACTATGTGCATCTTCCCAACGTTTTTTAGTGAAATCCTCTTTTTATTTGTTGTGAATTCTTAAACCCTCTTCAAGCATTTCATTGTGTTTGAACATTTTAGAATTTAATGGACTGCTTATCCATTTCATCTATTTTTCAACCTTCCCACTAACACTATTAACAAAATCAATCCACCATAATCACAACCTAGCCAAGTGTAACCACCCACAAGACTAGGTACTTAAAAGCTATATATTACACACTGCACACTAACCCATGATTTTATTATGATTGCAATGAAAAGCATGGACTAGAAGTGGCATTGTCTTCACCAAGGATGAAGCAGCAGCACCATGCAACGAGGATTGTTCATGATCGTTGGATCTTCTCCTGCACTCTTCAACTTCTAGAGGAGTTGGATGTTTTTTTTTTTTGGGTGTTCACTTCTATTTTCATGAACATCCGATTTTGTAAAAAATTGTAAATCGATACACTTGGGCACTTAGAATCTGTCTATTTCATCTGAGTCAAGTTTGCATGTTAGTCAATAATCTCATGCCTACCTAATATTTTGTAAGGAACTCGTTCCTCCTTTTGTTCACTTAAGGACAAGTTTTCATTCAGTTGTGGGGGTATGATGAATCATGTTTTTTTGTGCTCCAATATTGGATATGCGATATCGAAGCCTTGATATTGAATATGTGATATCAGGTTCCAAGAAGCAATGTCGAATATCCGATATCATGAGATGTATGTTGGCCTATAAATATAGCACTTAAGCACATGGTTTGTGCATTAGTTTTTGCATAGAGGAATGAAGTTCTTACAGTTTAGGCATTCGAGAGTTAGAATATTTCTGAGTGCCTGCAACAAGAGTCTAAGTGTGTATGGATCTTTGTTCGAACACCAATGTACCTAAGCACAGTAGTGTGATGGAAATAAAGATGAGCCCTTTTGATAATCCTTAAGGCACTAAGAATAGATTAATGTTTTCTTTAATGTATTTAATATTCATGCACTTTACCTTTATGCACTTTAATTAAGCAATTAATTTTCAGTTATTAATGAACACAAGGATGACCACTTCGAGCATATGTGAAGCACTTGGTAACCAGAAATGCTTAACATTTGGTAACCCAGTAGTGCCATATGCATTCAGGATGTGTCTAAAGAGTGGGAACAAGTACTTGTGTTAGGCTAGCTAGGTAGTAGATTAATTAGATATTAAATTACTTCACCTTTTATTCTTGCTCTAGGAAATTAAACTTATAAAACATAAATGATAAAAATCATATACCTCAATTGCACTTAACCATAAACTTGTACCTCACAAGTGGGACTAAGAAGACAATGATCGTCTCGATCAAATTTCACTTTCTTGAACCAGTGTACTTAAGAACTTAAGATCTATAGAGTTCGAACAGATCATGCATGAATGCTTGTGATTCATATGGTTGGGCATAGGGGTACCTCACCGCTCATCATTATGTGTGAGAAAAATGCCTTAAGAAGTTGAGTGGGTTTCATGTGGATTAAATATAACATGATAAATAAGGCCTCATAGAACCCCACATTGACAAGATAAAGAATGACCAAAATTCCACAAGTAATTGACCTCTTGGCCAAATTTATCCAAGACATTACCAAAGCCACATTAAGTAATAAGTAGCTTATGAATATAATCAACTATTACAATTTTTGCAAATTGGATACACCTCCATTCGTAGTTTCTAATGGAATTCTAAGATCGTAAGGTCTTTTCTGCCATTGATTTAAAATTTGGAAAAAAGGTTATTTTCCTTGATAACTCAATGACCAATAAGATCCAGCTCATTGACATCCATCTCTGTGTCTAAATGTCACTCTTCATGGAGCTCCACTCAAAGATCATGCTTGTAGCATAATACAAAAAAATGTTTCATATGCTAAGTTTGACAATTTTTGTAGCCAATGCTACCTTTGCACAAAAATGATATGAATTGACAGCCTTAATGACCTCAAACAACTACATAAAATAATTAATTTCACTATGGAAAACTAGATTCATGTGCTCTACATGTAAGAAACAAAATATTATAGTGTGCTTAAAAGACTTCTTGTGCCTAGTATATTTATTCCAATCCCATAAATGATGATTCCTCTACCCTTGTAGTGTGTTTACATAATAGAACCACATATATCTCTAAGGTATGGAAGCACATGTGTCTCATTTTTTAGAAATAATGTGAATGTATTCTCCTAATCCATCCATGTTTAATGTTGAGTAGACTAGGATGTAGTGGTAGTCTTTCCATTAATGTTCTAATGTTTATTTTTCATGTAGTAGGTGTTATAAGTGTCTTCATATAAAGAAAAGGGATCTTAGAAGATTAAAACTTGAGAAAACTTCCAAAAAGAGCAAGAAGAAGCCAAGAGCCTTAATGTGTGGCTCATGCTCAAAGAGGCAAAATCCTCTCCAAAAATGTATGGGTGTACACCTCCATTATAACTTACCTTGATTGTTCATATTGAGTTGAAGTGAATAGACACTCTTCCTTTATTCAAATTTTAATTATTTTGTGCAAGTTATATGTGCTTTGGAAGATCTCTTAGCCTTTTTCTTTCTCTTTTCTCTTTTCTAGCATTCTTGTAGCATGGCCATCTCATTTTTTGGAATCAACCCCTTCCATGGATTCCTCTCTGAATTTCTCTCAAGCTTTCAATCTATAGTTTCTTATAGTTTATATGCTTTCTCTTAAGTTTCTTACATGCATATTTCAATTTGAAGTTCTTTTAAGTTTCTAAAGTTAAATGAAAGTATGTTCATGTTCTTACTCAAGTTTGGAAGAATTTAGTAGTGTTTACATGTTGTAATTTAATGGATTCACTGCCAAATTTCATGTTTAAGTTATTTCTCATGTTCCTATTCATGGGTTTTTCCTTTTTTTAGTAAAATATAATGTAAAAGCATATTTATCTCTTGCAAGTGCTTATTTCAAGCTTATCTAGCTTGCTAGAGCCATCTCTCATCTTTCTGTCATGTTTTCAAAAGCATTTGAGATCATTTTAAAATGGATTTGAAGGTCCATGAAGTTTATGGTATTTTTGTGCATTCAGGACATGCATGTTAAATTCAAGGCCCATTTGATGCTTCTTTTGTAATCTAACTAAGCTTTAGCATGTTTATAGGTTGTATTATGACTTAAGAATCACAATTTATCAGGTTTTACCCTCTATTTGTCTTAGATTCTCTCAAAAATTTAGTTTTGGTGTCATTTTCTAATTTCCATAGGACCACAACTAAACCACAAGTTTATCATAATGCATGATATACACAGAGTTTATTCTTCTCTATTCTAAATAGACCATGGCCTAAGGTGGGCTCATGGTATTTGAACATAACTTGATCATGACTCGTGGTCAACCACCATAGCTTGTGGTTTTGCAAACCATGACTAGCTACCAAATTGTGATCAACTCATGGTGGTCAAAAAGAACTTCAAATAAGCTAAAACTTCTAGAATAGCTAATTTAGATGAATCTTATTCAATTATTATCCTATGACATCATCACTATGCACATTCCATCTTCAAATGTTGGCAAGTCCACATTAGATGAAGGTGTAGTGACTTTGGTGCTTATTAGGAACTTAAATATTGTTACCAAATCTTCTCAATGCTCCTTACCTTAATTTTTATGCTTCAAAATGCAACTGAATAATTTCCTTTAGAAAGTCCTTCAACTAATTGAGCTCCCTCTCAAGAATGATCATTATACATGGTCTTGGTTGTAAAATTAGAGCATGGTTTATGAACAATAAGTTGATATTCGAAATAAGATGACTTAAACAATTAGATTGGATTAAGTGGCCTTATATGATGTTTGAATTTAATATTTAATTTTCACGTAGCTTGAGACTCTTTCTTTGGGTTAAAAATAATGTGATTAATAATCTAAGTTATATATTGTATTCAATCACATATAATAAAAGGTATAAAATTGATTTGATAAAAACTAATGAATAATAAATCAATCTATCACATCAATGCATATGCATCAATGTAGCCTCATTGACATACCCTGGGATGCAGCAAGATTGATGCATTAACACAATCTTCTTAAATGCCTAAATAAATATATGTACATACTATATTTTTGACATCTTTTGATCATTATATAGGTAGACTCTTATGATTTTGATTCTATAGGTAGATTTTTCTAAGGATTATGATTATTTCATTCAACATACTTATGAAGGTGCTTGGAAAACTAATAAGTCTCCAACATACTATTATTAGCTATCCAAAAACTTAATAAAGAGATATTTATTCAATTCTCAAATAAACAAGAAAGAATTTTATTTAATAATTTTTTTGGTGTTAAACAAAGATGTCATCTTTCTCATACTTATTTAGTTTTTTTTAATGAACCTAAAGGGTGGATGCATAAAATACCAACTCATTTTGCAATTGTAGTTAAAAGTAGTTATGTGAGACTCCTACTCCATGTTAATGATGTTTTCTTAATTTCAAATTCAATGAAAGAACTTGGACTTAGTGCTAAGCTTTGTAAACATATTAAAAGAGTGTAAAAAAATTCTTCTTAATGAATTAAAGGTAAAGATGTAAACACCTTACTTAATGTTATTATGTGAATGTGAGTTATTACCTTTAGAAGAAAAAGCCTTGTGCTAATTCATTACATATAGTCATGGCTTGCCTATCTCAAGGTAAGACAAATTTTTTTAAGTAGTTCTTAATGATTTACAAGATCATGGTTGGCACTTTTAGGAAATGCAATGATTGAGAAAATAGAACATTTCTTGGGAGGATGTGCAGCAAAATCCTAAGCATATTTTCCACCTAGTCAAGTAGAAGGGTTTAACACAAATGTGAACTAATGTAGAAGGTAAAAATAATTTTATTTACATCACATTATTGTGGATGAAAGCACATCCCTTAGTTCTAGCTTAAATCCTTGTTAAAAAATACCCTTGCTCGAATAATGAAACTCTTTCTTTTTTGGAAAAAATGATGATTAGAGAGATTTAATGGAGAAGATATAGCCAAGTAGCTATAGATGTGGGCTAATGTAGAAGGCAAAAAATAATTTTATTTATATCACATTAGATTTAATAAACTAGATGTAGAAGCTCACTATCTCTTAGCTGCTATTCCAATCAAGTATCAGAATGTCATCAACAAGCTTTAGTTACGTTCTTATTATCTTAGAATTGAAAGTGGAGGATGGATTCAACTCCCCCGAGAAGAATGCATTTATAGGTTTTGTAGGTCAATAGTCCTTGAATGAGTACTGTAGCTTTCTGTATGCCTCATTATTACACTTAAATATTGGTGAACATCTTCCATCATCTGTTATGGCACTCTAAGTTGCTCATGTATGGTTCACATCTTCATGTGAGCAACCTTTGAATACTCTTTTTACATAGAATGAAGATGCCTCCTCTTGGTCTTCCAATTTCTTTTACTCACCCCTCTCTTACTCATTACTTCAATCTTACTCTTATAGTTTTCTCAAAATAATTTGGAGCATTACATCTCTTGCAACTTTCCTTCAACTACTATGTCAGTCATCATTATGCTTCTTTTCTTTATGTTTATTAACTTTTTTGTTAGTTATTAACTTCCTCTTAGAACACATTGTTCCTTTAATCAAACTATATAGGCTCTAATACCATAGTATAGGTAGGTATTTTTTTACACTCTTAGGCATCTATAATTTATCAGGATCAATGTTCTAAGAATTGTCATAGAATTCATAACAAAAACTTAACATCATTATTATATTCTTACTTCATAACACGTATTCATAAGGTTTTTTCTTAGCCTTTCTTGTTTAGCTATCATTCATAGCATTCATTGTGTCACAAGTATTGATACATCAATCATAGTTCATAACCTTGTATTACAAACATCTGTATTTATTCTTCTTTGTACTTCATTAAGTTAGATCTAGGCTACATATAACATAATTGGATCTAATCTTCTTATTTAAAAAACTAAATCCTAAGTTGCAGTGATAGCTCTTATCTTCTACAATACTTACTCATTAGTTCTACAAGTGAAACTAATTACTTCTTACTCATCTTAGTATTTATAATCTTTGGAATGCTAAGGATTTTAATTATATGAATGATATTACATACTTTCTTTTGTGGAGAATACTTATTCTTTTAATAATCCTTTCCTTTCTTATGCTTATGCTTGTTTCTATTTTTCTATTGCTCCTTTTTTTTTCTAATTTTCATCTTTGCTTTTGGGTTTGAACTTCACCTTTATATTGTTCCTAAGATTCATCATGTCATTGCAAAATAAGAATGTTATGAATTGCTTCACTTGTTCTTATATTGCTTATGGAACTCATGATTAGACTTAAGTTTTATTATAGAATCAATATAAGATGATGTTTCTCTTGCAATTTTTGTTGATATTATTTGTATTTTACCATAGAATAAGTTATAGATGACATTAATAGATTAGCATGTGGAAAAGCTAGAGATTCATATGATGAATTATCTAAATGGAAAGGACTATATATTCACACATAAACTTGTAAAAAAATAAATGTTATTGTTGTTAATGGCCTTATTGAATAATGGAAGGTGATGATGACAATTTGAAAAATTATCATATGATAATTGTAAGAATATTTTTGTTAAGGAATTAGATACTATTTGCAACACATTGGTGTTTTAGACCTTGGAGTGTTTGCTTTGTTAGATATTATTATGCTTATTCTATAAATATAATGGTGTATTTTGTTATATGACATCTTATTAATGTATAACTCTATCAATGCTAGTCTCAAGCCCACATACAAAAGGAGGAGGATTAGTGTCAAGTTGGCAACCAATCGTAAAACCTTGCCAAATCTCATGGATGAGTTTGTTTTTAGATTTTATAGATGCTAGGGTATTCTCCAAATGTGAAGCATAGTAATCTAGGCCATTAAACAAAGATTTAGCTCTTCATAGAGGTGAATGACAAAAAATAACTCATGTAGCTAACCTCATTTTGTTGGGACAATGCTAGGATGATGATGATGATACCTTGTTCATGTATGTTGATACCTCTTATTTTATATCATTAAGACTTGAATTTGAGACCTCTTAGTTGATATGCATCTTAAGGTTTGGAATCTTGGGGATGCTGGAACCGAAAATAAGTGAAACATAGGTAGACCCTAAGATATATAGTCTAATTAGAACCATATATAACTTAGCATTGCCCACCGGAATCAAACCCATGACCTAGAGCTTCCAAATTAAGTGTCTTGCCACTAGGCTAACATATCATTGTTTACATGTGATATTTTGGAATCTTGACCCTTTTCTTACATATGATATTTTGGTATTTTTATATATCCTTTTATCTTTTATTTTTATTTTGGTTTATTTTGTAATTATCCTTGCTAACTCTTGTTGCTCCTAAGTGTGGATAGGTTAGAAGAATGGTTGTGGTCCTTTATTAGTACTTTATTAATGATTTAATTTATATTTTCATGTTTTATTTTATTCTAATATTTTGGAATAAAGTAAGAATATGGTTATAAGCCATACTAATGAATATTTTGGATTTATTCTAGTTATTTTTTTTATTTTATCTTGGAAACTCATTCTTGGACATGAAACTCATCATAGTGCTCTTTTGGTGGCTTTGATCCATTAGTTGATCATTAGACCCTTTGTGGATACATGCTATCTTATTTTTAGAAAATAGTTATTAATTCTTTATTTTTGCAATTGCCCAAATCCTATCTCTTATCACTATAAATACTTGGCATTGTTAGCTCTCTTGGCATTAATTACGCATGAATCTCTCTTTCATTTTCTTACATGTGATTGTGCTTGGCAGATCTCTTTACAATTTCTAGATTTGAACCTATTCTTGATTATCAAAGCTTGGATCGTAGCTAAGCTTTTGAGGGAGAGGAAATATTATTAATTCCATTAATTTTGATAAGTATCTTACTTTCTTGTACTTGGTTTCATTTTATGATAGTTTGCAATGTTGATGTAATCATATTGCATGTATTATCAATCTAATCCTAATTTTGATGAGCAATTTAGAATTTTCCATTTTCAAGATCTTCTACTTTGCATTTTAGCTTAATCTTTCTATTGTGACATCTCCTCCTAATGGTGGCATCAACTATAGCATTTTTGTACATTGCAAATTTTTTCATTAGTTGGCTAGGGGTTGCAAAAAAATTCATGATGTATTTGTGATGTGTTTTCTAGTACAACACATTTTCTTTGACATTAAGTGGAAACCACACTTTTGAATGACATCAACTGGTAGAATTTCAAACATGTATGGGTGCATTTGACATGTTGAAAATGCTTTGACAATCATTCGAAAAAAATATAGTTGTTATAACTTCAAGAGGTTGTTAATATGTGACTCGTGCTAAATGGGCAAGCAATTATGGTGGTTGAAGATTGACCATGTTTTTCTTGGGGAATAATGTTGTGTCAGTATCATGTCTTGGGATTTATTGTCATTAGGTAAGTATCATGGGTTTGTAAACTAACTATGTTTTCTTAGGATTGATATTTAGCCATGTATCATGCTTGTTTAGAGTGGTGTGAGAAGCTAAGACCTTAGGGTAACTATAGGGTTGATGTTAGTCATAACATAATCCTATAGTTGATTTAAACATACATAAGGGTTTGTAATACACAACTATTCTTGGCTTACATGAGGACTAGTTTTAGTTAGTATCAACCTTGTAGTTATTCTAATGTTTGCTCATGAAATTTCCACTATTGCGAGTAAACTAAACATCCTTGGATAATTTGTACAAGTTTGTGGTTAATTATATGTTAACTTTTGTTTGGATAAATAGTTAGTAGCACTAATGAATTGTTTTGGTAGCTTGGGCCCCATCTTCTAGTCACACTCTAGGGAGATTTTGTATAGATTTCTTCTATGTGAAGGTGTACTAATCCTTCTTGCATGTGTCCCATGCAAATTTAGCAAGAAGCTTTGGTAAAGGTCAAGGTGGAGTTGGGAGAAGGACCAACATTGGATGAAAGATGATCTCTTTATGTGTTTTTTATTATGTTGTTGGCTATTATATGGATTTGTAAATTGGGCCATGAATATGGATTTTATGTGAAAGTCTAGTTTATGTTAAAATAAGGCTTAAGTGGCACAAATGCTTTTATGTGGATCTTCTTAAAGTTTTAAGTTTCTAAGCATTACATGCTTTTATGGCTTGATAAGGATTTAAGTTGTTTAAGGGTCTATTACAAAATTAAGTTTTGTTTCTCACATCTTTAAGTACTTTTTATAAATTTTCTATTGTTAAAATTTAGGATGTGACATTATTCTTGAAACAATAAGTAATTAGGTAGAAACAAATAACATCAGGGTAATTTGCTAAGAAAGTTTTAGATAGAACCATTCTACTGTTGATTATCTTGTCACTCTTAGACATTGCAACAAACTTGCAAAGAAGGCTAATAAAAAATTATTTGTTTGCTTTATAGATTTTACAAAAGCTTATGATTTAGTGAGTTGGAAAAAAATTATGACTTATAAAATAAAACTCCCTATAGAACTCATAACTATAACTTAAAAACTATATAAAGAAGTTATTAGTGAATTCAAAGATAGTAAATCAAAAATACAATTTTAAATTTTTGAGAAAAATTGGGGTGAAATAAGGTTATTATTTATCTCTAATTCTATTTTTCCTCTTCATTGATGAGTTGTAGGATTAAACGTGTAATAGAAAACATAGCTATAAAAATAGGTTCTCAATTTGTGAACCTACCTCTTTATGGAGATGATGTTGCTTTAATATCTAATTATGAGACAAGAATGTTTAATATGTTGTACAATTTAGAATAATTTTGCATTTCTTCTAGTTTTCAAGTCAATGTAAAGGAAACTAAAATCATGATATGAGATACAAAAAAACATAAAGTATAATTTTAAATTTGGTAACCACAATGTACCAATTATGGACTTGTTTATATCATTTGGTTTTCAATATGTGAATAATTATAGATGAGATTAATCATCATCATCATCATTGTAGCCTTGTCCCAAGAAAATGGATAAGCTACATGAGTTCTTTTTTCACCATTCACCATCATCATCATCTTTGTTTATTTGTGGTTTCATAGATGAGATTAATACATTAAGGAAATAATTGTAGAAGGAATAAAAACTGTCTATATAGTTAAACACAAATGATGAGAGGCAAGGTACCGCTATGCTCAACCATACAAATACGAGCTTGTACGCACGATCCAGTTGAACTCTATGGATGGACTAGTTGTGGGACCTAGACAATTATACATTGATTGCAATTCACCGTCTTCCCACCTAGACTAGTGGTAGCTTTGTCACGTATGGTTTAGTCTAGAGTGAGGCATATGATGTTGCCCTAATTCTACGTTACTCTTGATAATAGAAAAGATAAATTGATTAAACTAATAATGGAAGAAAAACCTAAATTAGCCTATGGTAATAGTATCCATCCTTAACCATCTGTACACGTCTTGGACTTTGTGGGATTATTGTTGGGCATGCTAAGTATTTGCACTTAAATGCTCATGATTAAGGCATACACATTCTGCATAATGATAGGAAAAGTAAATAACAATAAATTGAACTGTTAACTAAAGAAGACATTAAATAATTAAAACAACAAAATTAATCTAAGTGAATGCTGCAATGATGCAAGTAATCTTGATCTTTATTACTGGTCATGCACGTGTCCAAGTACATCACACTCGAACAAAGGTGTCGTACAATTACAAACATTACACTGTAAGCATGCATTGGGAATAACTAGCTTGGAAGAAAGAAAGTGAAAATCAAACTGCCAAAAGAAAAGAACTTTAAACTTAAAATCCTCTTCAATTGTGCACCTAAGTGCTATATTTATAAGCTAACACAAGAATCATGATATCATGTATACGATATTGTATCTAGGCCGCGATATCGCGTACTCAATATTGGGGCTTGGCAAACCACGATTTATCATACCCCCATGATTAAATAAAAACTCATCCTCAAGTTAATACAATGAAAGAAAAGCCCCTTACAAAACATTATGAAGGTATGGAATTATTGATTAATATTGACTAGCCATGCCATAGTATGGGAAACAGAAGACTTGGACACAAAACACAAAATGTTGGAACTCATGTGGTTCCTGAAGGTGGTGGCTCCTCCATTGGTGCTTTCCCTTTGTCTAGTACTATAGGATTTTGAGATTGTTGATGTGTGAGAAGCATTTGTAATTTCTCTTATTCAATCTGAGGATCATGCACAATCCATGCTAATGTCCCAATGTTTGATGGAGCTAGCACCTCCCACGGACACGACAATTGTGGAAACATCTAGTTTGCTTTGACATACCACACAGCAAACAATCGTCATTCCTCCTCATAGGCTTTGGATTTATCTTGTAATTCATGGTAATTTGTTAACTTTCAAGCCAAGTTTGTTGGTACATCTCTTCGGTCATGGTAGCTTGCTTTGACCACTTCTAATTCAAAGTTTGCAACTTCTAATTTTTGCAACGTTTTCTTATGTTCGGCAAACTTTGTCTCGTACTTAGCATAAGTGATGACTACCTATTTCTCAAGCTCATTTCTTAGGTGCCTTGTTGTTAACATGGCTAAGTTAGCATATCATAGATTTGCCAGCTCCATGTACTATGTTAAGTCTTGAACCTATAGGTCCTAGCTTTTCAGTTCTGGTTGGTGGACGAAGGCATATATATCTAATATGGCTCACCAATCAGTGTGTTGAGCACTGAAAAATTTAGTGTGAGCCTTAGCCATATGGATCTCCTTTTTGATGATTTCTTTGTACATCCCCACTTAATCACAGAAGTGCTCTTTTAACTTCTCATGCTTTTTGGCCTCACTTTCCCGTGCACTGATCTTTATTGCCATCTTTCGGATGGCATGGACCTCCTCCATGGAGAGGGTTCTATTTTCCATGGCCAAGTGATTCATATCTTGGTTGACCCATACTAATTATTCTTGCATCTATTGGAAACTTTCTTCAAGAACATTTTTCTATTTCTCAATTGTCATTAACCAAAGATTTTCAGTAGCAAGTTGTTTATTCTCCTCCTATAAGGCCTTGAGAGAATAGCATGTGCATATGTTTGAGCTTGTGCCTTGGAAGCATCCCAATCAACTTGTTCTTTCTCCCTTGCCACATTTTTATTTTCTTCCAATAATTTATTTAGTTGCTTAGTTCTAAAAACATCCAATTGGTCAACGCATTACCTTGTGGAACAAGGATGCGCCTAAATCGATACCTTTGTATGAATTTTGGATGTAGCTTCCCTACCCAATGCTCATATAGATGTGACAAGACTAGGCAATGGCCCTTTGGATGGTCATATTAACAAACATCACATCCATCCTCATTATTTGTAGTTGAGCCTTTGGCCTTATTACCCTTAGCCATTCTCCCCGGTTGCTGAATAGTGTTCTTAACTATTTCTAATTTCTGTGCTCTTTGTTTGTTTCAATTGCCAGGTTTATTTTGGATTACCCTCTCCCTGATAGTGTCTTCTAAGTTCACCCTTTGTTCATTTGCCCATACGGTCATCTTGTTATGCTTTGCCTCAATTTCATCTATTGATTTCTGTATTGGCAAAGGTTTGGACTGTATCACCCTCTCAAAATTGGTTACTTCCTCTTCATCATAGTTTTGGATCCTTGTTGTTTCTAGAGTTGGATCTTGCTTGATGAGTGGTGAGGTACCCCTACACTCAACCATATGAATACGAGTGTAGCACACGCGATCCAGTCGAACTCTACAGACTAAGTACCTACACACCTCATGGAACACTTAAGGTTAATCATTCGTTGTCTTCCCAGACTTACTTGTAGTTGTCACAGTGTATGGTTAAGTAAGTCCGAGGTATATGATTTTTATAGTTTTTATGTTTTTCTCCTAAGCTGATGAGGTAAAGGGTTGAAGAGATTAACTAACTAACTCTAACTAATGAACTAAGTCTAAATTAACCTAGCGTCAGCATCTGTTCCCACTTACCGTACACACCCTGAACCAATGCAATCGTGGCTACCAAACGCCAATCGTTGTTGGGATCACCACGCGTAATGCACATGCTTGAAGCGGTCGTACTGAGGCACTTAACTAGGAGAGAAGGGTTGAGAGAGATTTAATTACTAATAAAGCATTAAATGAAAAACATTAAATAACAATAAATAAAATCCTAATTAGCCTATTCCATGCACTGCAAGGTTTATCTAGGAAGTTCGTCTTTATTGCCGTACACAAACTTGTGTTCAGGTACAATGTTTGCTCAAATAAAGATCTGTTCACTTTAGGACTCCTACTGCGAGCACATGGAAAATATTCTATCTCTGGAGTGATCAATCTGCCAAAGTTTCCCTACTGTCTAGCCTAGGATGAGGAAACAAGGGAGAGCAACCTCTTATTTATAGATTTTGCGGCATACCACAATATTACGACCCATGCGATATCACGTCTCATCACTGCTCAATTACTTTGGCATTCTTCCATTTAGATAATTCTCTCTCCTCTTTTGCCAAACGCTCTATTTGTTCTTTGACTTGGTGGGCTTGGAGCTTATATAGTTATCCTGAGACATACTTTCCAAGGTTCACCCTTATTTCATTGCTAAGCCCATCTATAATGTGGAGTATTTGCTCTTTCTCGGAAAACCTATGACCTTGACATTTATTTGATAAGTCATAGTATCTATCTAAGGCCATGTCCAAGGGTTCCTGATGTTCTTGTTTCCATCTTTGGATTTGTCTTCTTAAGGGGGACACTTGCACATAGGTTTGGTATCTTTTAGTAAAAAGTTCTAACATGGTTGACCATCATTTGATTGAATTTGATTCTAATGATCTATACCACGATTCGGCTTTATTAATTAGTGTCCTAGGAAAGAGCTTAAGCTTTTGCCATTTACTGTCCACATTGTTAAGCACACATGCTTCATGGAAGGCTTGTAAATGATGTTATGGATCTAAATCATAGCCTCCTGCAAATTTTGAAATATTATTCATGTCGAGCTTAGGTAGTCGACTCTACTTATGATGCCTATGAGATATCTTAGTGGCCTCTATGATGTGCATTAGGCTTTTAGGGACTAACAAAGGTTTATCATTATCAGAAAATTTGTGATTAAAATCTCTATTTGATTGATGGTGATGATGGGGCTTGTGTTCATGTTGATGACCTTGAGTATGTCTGTGGGTTTGATTTTTTCTTTTATTCTGACCCTTTTGTGGAGCTCTATCTCTATACCTACGTTCATCTTCATCAGAACTAGATATTGAAGTTGAGGGAAAAGATGAAAAGGAGGAACTAGTAGGATAGCCATGGCTTCTATAATGTTCCTCAAGGTCCCTTAGTTTATTGTTGCTAAGTATTGAGGAGGTATTAGGCCTTGAGGCCTCCCTTAGTTTAGGACTTATATCATCTTCTTCAAGATTGTTTGCCTTAGGTGAATGTAGTCTTTGAGTGTCGTTAGGGTGGCCATGGTCATGAAAAATCCCTTCTTGATAAGGTGAATCACTCCACTCTTCTTCATTGTATATTTTGTTAGTTATCCAATGAACAAGTGTGCTATATGGTTCATAATCATTTACACATGAGTGAGACATTGTTGTCGATTTGTGGTGTGTTTTTGAACACTTCTTGAAAGATATATCATTAATACCCTTATACAACGATCTTGTGTAATATAACTAATCTAGATGACTAGCACCATCCCTGGCAATGGCGCCAATGATAAGCGGCAAGGTACCCTTATGCTTAACAATATGAATACGAGCGTGTATGCACGATTTGGTCGAACTCTATGAATGGACTATTTGTGGCACCTAGATAGTTATACGTTGATCGCAGTTCACTGTCTTCCCACTTGGACTAGTGGTAGCTTTGTCACGTATGGTTTAGTCCAGAGTGAGGCATATTATGTTGTCCTAATTCTACATTACTCTTGATAACAGAAAAGATAAATTGATTAAACTAATAATGGAAGAAAAACCTAAATTAGCCTATGACGATGGTATCTATCCTTAACCGTCCATACACGTCTTGGACTTTATGGGATTACTGCTAGGCGTGCTAAGTATTTGCACTTAAATGCTTGTGATTAAGGCGTACACATTTCGCTTAATGACAAAAAAAGTAAATAACAATAAATAGAACTGTCAACTAAAGAAGACATTAAATAGTTAAAACAACAAAATTAATCTAAGTGAATGCTGCAATGATGAAAGTAATCTTGATCTTTATTGTTGAGCATGCACATGTCCAAGTATGTCATACTCAAACAAATGTGATGTACAATTACAAACATCACACTGTAGACATGCACTGGGAATAACTAGCTTGGAAGAAGGAAACTAAAAACTAAACTGCCAAAAGAAAAGAACTTCAAACTTAACATCCTCTCCAAATGTGCGCCTAAGTGATATATTTATAGGCTAACATAGGAATCACGATATCGTGCATATGATATCATATTCAGGCCACGATATTGCATACCAAATATTGGGGCCTAACAAACGATGATTTGTCAACAAACATAAGACATTAGGACTATGGGCTTGAAAGGTTATGAAACAAATGTTTCAAATAGTTATTTACCCTATTGTGTTATATAGATGCACATTTGTGGATAAGGTAGTATTGTAAAAAATTGGAAGGCCATTGAAAGAGTATAGATGAATTAAAGGTGAAAGTTCAAACACCCTGTTAAGTGCTTTTGTTAGAGTATTATCTACCTCTACTATTTTCAACATTCTGCCTCAATTTTATTTCTTACATCTTTATTAATTTTACCATTTGATTGGAACATTGATTGTAGGTAGCACAACTATTTGTAAGGATACTTTACTTAGCCTTGAATTGTTACTTCTATTTCATCACTATTTATGATTTTACTAGAACTTTATATATTCTATATTACTTTTACTAATTTTTAAGTCTTTTTATTTTAGAGCATGTCTTGACTTTTTCATCTTAGAAACAATGTTTTCTTGAGTTGTATTCACTAGGTAGATGCAAATAGAGAGATCTCATCCTTCATTATTATTATTTTTTGTTAATTCATCCATAGACTAAGTGCAAACCCTTAATGTAAACCTATTGTTACTAAAATATCATATGGCATTTTGCAATCTTTTCTGATTTTAGTAGTAGCTTGTTCATATTTTTTTTCAAGACCCTTGTGGAATGTCTAAGGGAATCCATTGTTCGACAACCAAAGCCACGCAGTGAGGTGAAACATGATGGTGTGAGACATGAACGGTTCTTTCCAAGACAACTGCCTTCCCACCTGGGGCTTGTATGGGAAGTGCCAAGGGTCTTGTGGTTCATTTTGCTCTTTGCTCTTTGATCTTTTTTTTTTCTTTTTTTTCTGGAAAGAGCTTTCTTTCAATTTTGCACTCATGCTCATGTGCTGTGTTGTGTGTTGCAATTGCTTAAGAGTGTCGTAGCGTGCAACAGTGTGCTCAAAGTTTTGGGGTGTATTGGGTGTATCTAGGAACTGTAATTGGGTAGGAAAGGGAATGAGAGTGTTGGGGAAATGGAGAATGTATCGGGAACAGAGAATGTACTTTTGAAAAGATTGATTAACCTGGTAGCATGCGTCAGAAACAATGTGGCACCTTGTCACCGTGATGAAGTGTATCCGTGTACGAGCACCACTGGATGTCATTTTGCAAACACAACTCCAAGAAGACAAGAAAACCCTAAGTGAATGAGTTAGCGAACACTTTAGACACAAATGTGGTCGATGCAAATGGAGGTACCATGTGAAACTTAAGGTAAACAAAATGAGCAGCAATAGTGTTGTCAGAGCTGATGTGATGAATGATGCGGCAGGCGTTGATGAAGAAATGTCATGAATTACAACAGCAAATGAATGTACTAGAGATGATCTTGCTAGTTTATAGTCTTAGCAGATTGTCATGGGTTAGTTTTTCGTCATAACCCGTTGGATGCTGCTAGTTTATCGTCGTAGCGGACGATGCGATGCTAGTTTATAGTCGTGGCGGACTATGAAGAGGCAAGCTAGTTTATAGTCTTAGCAGACTCTAGTGAACAAAACTGTGGCAGTTTAATGTCATACCGGACGCTCTGTGGTATTAGTTTTAGGTCATGATGCTAGGACCACTCTATGGTGTTAGTTTTGAATCATAACCCAGGATATTCAGTTGTATCAGCTTACCGTCATGATGCCAGGACGATAGTGTGCATTATGAGTGTGACCGGTGGTGTTAGTTTACCGTCATGACGCTAGGACAAATGCATACTTGAGTGACTTCAAACATAGAACAACTTGAGGTACAAATGATTCGTTGGATGTGCAAGCTCGTTTCCGTCCATGTCTGCTAGTTTGAATGCTCTGTTATCGTACGCTTTGGTGACCAAGTAAGGCCCTTCCCAGTTGGCTGAGAATTTGTCCGAGTGTTCATGGACCACCTTAAGTACAAGGTCACCTTTTTTGATCGGGCGCTTGTGAATGTCATGCTGATGGCATCATCGTTGTTGCTTCTGGTACCACTCGATTTGATCTAATGCGCACGTGCGTTCCTCCTTCACCGAATCCAGGTCAACAATGTGTGAGTCATTGTTTTGACCTTCATCGAGGAGTCCGGAGAGTGTGATCCTCAAGGATGGTACTTGCAACTTCAAAGGTAAAACAACTTCTGAACCATAAACAAGACTATATGGTGTTTTACCTGTGAATGTCCTATGCGTCGTTCTATATGCCCATAGCGCATAAACTAGCTACTCGTGCCATCTTCGTTTGCTTTGATGAAGCATTTTCTTGAGCACCATGAACAAGACACAACCATTGAACAACCAAAGCAAGAACATGTAACAAATGAAAACCAAAGTAACAACCAACTCATAAATCGTGATCCTCTTGAAATAAAAGAAACTTCACTTGACGCAGAAACCACCCAAACTGTACATACTTTGTCAAACATAGAAACTTCACAAAGCATAGGAACATAATAACAAACTAACATAGAGCCCATTCCCCTGGATGTCTCCTGGTCTGAATTACCATTCAATGTAATTAGTGAAGGAGATGTCGAATACAAAATTACACCCATTAGTCCTACCCCTAAAGTTAAAATATGAAAAATCAAAAAATTACTAAATAGTTGACATTCCCCACACACGTCTGAAATGACGTAAAACTACTACTCGTCCGAAATGACGTTAAACTATCACATGTCTGCAATGACATAAAACTAGCCACGGTCAGAAATGGCTGGTCAATTGGAAAATTCACTAAAACAGGTCAAACCCCTTTTATTTCTTTGTGGTCCAAAATGGCCTAAAACTAGAGCGTAGACCTGAAAGGCTGTTATGACTTTCAACTGACACATGGCTCGAAATGGCCTTAAACTAGTGTGCATGGGGCCCGAAATGGCCTAAAACTAGAACGTGTTGCATTATAAATTCGGTTTGCTTTTCGTTTACAAATTATAATTTCGTTTACTTTTCATTTACAATCTTATTCTTGCCAACATAGTTACGCTTATTTTTAAAGACTCAGATAAGAAAACAACAAAAAAAAAACTTTTATCTTTATACCTTTGTTTACAATTGTCGTTAAAGTTGAAACAAAACTTAAAACTTAAACAACAAAAAAATGTATAAATGTATAAGTTTATAATATTAAATCTTAACAATGTTCATACATTTTCTTTACATAGTCCACAAAATTACAACCCAAAATGATCAAATTTGTTAACAATAATATGTCAACTTAAACATCGTCAGGAGGGGCTTGATCCCCAAGCTCATCTGCATCATCCTATCCCACTCCACTGGGGCCACCATCATCATACTCATTGTGACCCTGTAAAGAAACAACTAATTAGTAAACAAATAAAAAGAGAATTAATTAACTAGAAAATAACAAAAGGTTGCAAGACAAATACTCATAGAAGAAGAAGGCCTTAGGCCAAATTCTATACGACGTAGAATTTCTTCTTTAGGTACAGATGACCAATCCACATCTTCAAGGCCTAAGTCAACGTTGGCTAGTACTTTGCTCTTGTCCACCGTCGTCCAGGAAGGACGTTGAAGAGGAAATGTACCTACAGATACCTCCTCGGAAGTAGTAGTGATGGTTCTGTTAGGGGATCCCTCCACTTCAGTGCATTCCTTGAATCTGTTATAGGAGGATTGTAAACCTAAACCTTCCATGAACATTTCTAATCAACGTTGTTCAATGGATGCCTCTTTTAGCTACTTCTTGTACTAATATTTATGGTCCTTTTCGTCTTGGCCCCACTTTCGTACCTTACCCGTAAAGGCTTTCCAATCTTGGCATTTTCTGTTCAACAAATCAATTTGAGCCTTGCGTTCAGCCAGCTCCTGGGTCACCTTTACCTTGCTATTCAATATATTCCAGTATCTAGCATAGGTGATCTCGGAGGTGCACTAGGTACTATCCCCGACTAGCCTAGCAGTCGCAAAATCATAACGAGACTTATAATCATTTCGTTCTTCTGCTAGCTTGGCATTCTTCTTTTTGGCCGTTTGAACTTGCAGCCAGAGCTGTTCAATCAAGTGCCTACAAGTCCAAAGAGATCTAGCGTTTTGTACCATGCACCCTGCGACTGTGTCATAGATCTTCCTTGGAACTTGTCCGATCTCTGGAGGAAGTTCAGGTAGGCCATCAATATGGGTTGCCTCAGACGGGTCCCATTTAAGCTTCACCCCTATCAATACAAGAAACATGACTTAGCCAATCCAAAATTAAAACAAACAAAGAAAACGGAGGAACTCTTGAATACGATTAGCCTCTTGAATACGATTAACAACTTCATTCACTATGCTCTTAACAAAATCTGTTTTGTTTGGCATCGCGATCTAAGTGTCAGGTTCATTCGGAGACGATGGACCGGTTGTGGTTGTTGTTTCAACAGGTGATTTTAACATAGGTACTTTCATTCGAACACTAGAGGCCTCTGTGGTTTCAGCACCTAAGTCTTGTAACAAAAAAAAATAAAAATATAAAGTCATCAAATAAAAAAAAAACTAAAAAGAAAAGAATAAACCAAGAAAACATAGAATGAATCAATAAAACATACCAAATGTTCCTTGGTCATCCAACTTCGATGAATCACCAAGATGTAAACTCCCCTCAAAGAAGCTATCCATATTCTCATTCTCTCCATCCTGATCACCAGTGAGGTCCTTGTCCATACGTTCTTTCATACACTCTTCCATACGTTCCTCTGCAGAGATGCGGATCTCCTCGATTTCGTTAACACCAGCTTCTTCCTTACCTTGATCAGTGGGGATCTCCTCTTCCTCCATAATCAGAGCTAATTCTTTCCTTCTTCTTTCAGGAGTTGCTTCAGATAATATTTATAAGTTCACAATTAATATAACACTAATAAACACAAAAGTAAAATAAAAAAAAATATAATAATAAATCATAAAACACTTACCACGTTCGGACAACTTGAACCTTATATGCTTTATCTGCGGTGGATTAACCTCGGGTGCAGGTTCCCTTGGGCGCTTAGGTCTTTGAACTTTAGATTTCGCTAACCCGATTATTTCCTTAATGACTCGATCAGCTCTCCTAGCATAGTGAGGCACACTAGCTGGTTCCAACCCTACACTATCACGTGTATGGTGGGAAGCACTAGTTGTATCTCTGGTTGTAACGGAGACTGATTCCTCTACACACTCGAGAGCATCTTGAGACCATGTGACACGAATAAGTGTTGTATCCATGGGCGAGACAACTAGGCACGATCCCTTAACATATGCTCGTTACCTACGCGGACTACTAGAAACTCGGCTAGTCTGCAAAAGTAACTCGTAAAGAATGCAAACGTAAAATGGGATTGTGCCTCCACATTCACACGTAATCTAACAATCTCCCTATGAAAATCAGAAAGCAAGAACTGTGCCCAGTTGAAACACATCCTAGTCTCTAGAACTAAACACATAATACGTACAGGTTCTACTCCAAAAGTTCTTACTTGGGAGAGAGATTTAGGGAATGCACGTGCTCTAAACAATGGGTACAATTCATTAAGTTCTGTCACTTTGGTGTTACCCTGCATGGGGAAGCCCCTAGAACCTTTCCTTATACCTAGCCATTCCTCTAATTCTTTAATTATACGGCTCTCTTTAGTTTCTTTGTTTATAGTAATTTTAGCACCATCTGCTGGCACACCAAAGAGATCTGAGAAGAACTCTGTGGTCAGATGGAAAACAACTTTTACCCCCGGACTCGTGTGCTAAAATAGGTAACCACCTCGTTGAATGAATCAACGATGGAGACCATCTTGGTCACGGGAATGCTGGGAGTCAAAGCGGTAAAAAGATTCATTAGACCTGCATCAGTTAGACAAGTGATGACATGGTTAGACACCTTATCATGTAACCATCTTTGAGCATCCTCCGTCTCCCCAAACTTCATGTGTAAAGTACCCTTGGTGTGGCTAGTTATGATGATAGCTCCATCAGGGGTAACATCTACTGTGAAAAGAGGTTAAACGAAATGATCAACAACATGTTCAACAATGGGGAAGCAAAGACAAACATAAGGTATCAAAACATCATCACTTACCACTACTAAATGGATCAGGCATGTTTGGAGCTGTACCAACATCTTCAGGAAATACTGAACCATTACGAGACCGATCTGCATGTAGCCATCCCCGAGCCTCACATCGCTCAAAGGCCCTAGAGAATTGATGATGGTAATGGACGATAGCACCCTTGGTTTGAGCTAATACGGCACCACGAAGAGTGGGGCCCACCATAAAACCCTCTAAGGCAGTACGTGTCAAGATAAGTTCATCATAATTTTTGTGTTCTCCATTCGCATCGAATCGGTGCCTGCAAGAAAACAATCATCCTACATAAACAACAAAATAACATTAAACCAAGAAACGAGGATAAATTAAACAGGCTCACCATGTCCACTCGATACACTGTTTCAGGTACATTTTGGAACAATGTGTGCACACGGAAAGCTAGAAAGAGAGTGCTATTTATGTTATAATGGCTGCATGAGGGTAAGTCCCACACACGGGTTAAGGGACGAGTAGATCGAGGCCCTTCAGCGGGACCATTCCCAACCTTGAACAGTCCCTCATCTATATCAATCATGAAAACTAGTATCTCATTGGACGAGCCAGGTAATATGGTCTCAATAACACTTCATGCTAACTGTTCACTTAAATGAGACCATATCACAACACTGAAGTATTGTAGGATAAAGGCTAAGAACTCGCTAGCACCTGAACGGAATCATAACGCTTCTGACATGATCGTCATGTCATGTGGAGAAGCATCAGGTTGCACAACACCAAACCAATGTGAGCACTCCCATAAGCTCTATAACAACAAGAAGGGTTTAAGTCCCCTGTGCATAACCAAAAATCCGTGGTAAGTACATAAACATAAACAAATAAAAAAAAAGACAAACATCAAAATACATAAAACATACGACCTGGTAAGGCCTTAAACTGCCATTTATCCTGGAGTTAAGACGATAAACTGATACCACACCACCCAAAGTACATAGAACACATTACACTTCCATATAAACGTGTAAATCAACTCATATCACAAACATACAAAATAAGACCCCAATGGACATATCGTGTAGATCAACCATGATCAACAGTTAACATTAACACACAGTTTGCATAATACTGAACTTTATGTTTAACACTTAGAAAATTTTCGTTACGCACCAGTTCATGTGTTTAACACTTAGAAATTTTTTGTTATGCACTAGTTCATGTGTTCAACACTTAGAAAATTTTCGTTACGCACGCTAGTTCACATGTTCCATACTTAGAAAATTTTTTATGTATGTATACGCTGCCAATTTAGAAGATCAACATTTAATCAAGATTCAAGCTCACATGCTGGGCGTATACGTTGAGCGTATGTGTTGGCGTATATGCTGAGCCTTACACGTTGGCGTATATGCTGTAATCTTCACACTCAAGTAGATTTTGACTTAGACAAATTTTGATAGTTGGACCCCACACGTTGCCTGACCTACACTTAGAAAATATGACATCCACAAAGCCTGTACGCTGTCCATCCAGATCCTACACGCTGACCATACAACGTCTATATGCTGATCATCACCAAACACATCAAAAATCTACACGTCATAGAAAAACAGACACCGACAACAGAGGTATACGCTAAAGGCGAATTCAACACAAAATCTATGCTAAAACAGACCCTGTTTCTAACATACGCTGTAAACGCCCAGAATGCACAGGCTGCACATGCACACGTTGTCCTAGGACACACACGTTGCCAAGCACATGCTGTCTTGGACACACGCCGCACATGCACACGCTGCACGCAGACGTTCACATTGTATATGTCGAAACAGTAACTAAAAATAGTAGGAAAAACATGAATCAAAGAGCGTAAAGGAAGCGTACCGGCGCATGGATTCGCCCCATGAAGGGATTCTTAGTTGAGGAAGACGCTGGAACATCTCCTCACTTTCCTCTACGAATGTTAAGGTTGCCTCCTTTTTTCCCTTGTTTTTTTCGTGCTTACCCTTGCCCATGCTTCTCCAGATGCTGCAGATCTTGTATGTTGCAAATCTTACACACTATGGATCAGATATGGACGCTGGTAAGTATATCTGAACGTTCACAGTAAGATCTACGTAGATCTGGCTTCGGATGTGGTAGATTTGGCCCTGCACGCGGTAGATCTGACTTGAAATGTTGTGGATCTGGCTTCGTACACTGCAGATCTGGTTTAGAATGCTGTGGATCTCGCAGATCTGAATGTCGCGATTGCAGATCTGACTTTGCACGCTGAAGATCTGAACGTTACAATTGCAGATTTGGATCAATCGCGTGTAGATTCGGGTGTTCAAGGCGTTCACGTTGCCACTCTGACTCTGTTCAGTTCACGCTGGCTCTATTTGGTGTACGTTGTCACTGTTTGGTGTACGTTGTCTCTGTGTTGTATACGTTGTCTTTGTTTGGTCTACTGTTTGGTTTACGCTGATGATACTTGGTTTACGCTGATAGAAGCAAGTGATGTTTGGTTGACACTGAGTAAAATGATAGCAATGACTTTTCTGTTTTCACTGTTTGCCCCTTTTATACCCCCCGGTAATTTGCCACATATTTGAGTTAATTTTAACCACATATTAGCCTTTACGCTGGCCCTTGAGCGTGAAGCGTCCAAGCTCTTGAAAATAAAAAAAATAATAATAAAAACAACAAAATAAAAATAAAAATAATAAAATAAAGTATACCATGTTGCCCCTTATTATGGGTATGTTGAACCCCTTGCTAAGGGGCAAAAAATTAAAAAGTTAAAATTATGTAAGAGTTGTACCCACGTTGACTCCTTGTGTAACGCTGACCCTATAGGATATAAGCCCAACAAAAAAAAATAATATAAAAAAAAGTATATTAACACATGCCTCAACCACACGTTTCTAAAGTTAAACATAAATTCATCAAAAAATCATGATGGCCCGGTATGGCCTTAAACTGCCATGATGGCCCAGTATGGCCTTAAACTGCCATGATGGCCCGGTATGGCCTTAAACTGCCATGTGTCCGGGTATGACGATAAACTACCATTGCATGTCGTAGTTCTGTTTAAATGTATAAATTACTTACATGAGAAAAATAGCAAAACCACTTTGTTAACATTGCTCACTGTTTATTGGCAGGAGCAAACACCATGGACAACAAGCAACTATTCTTACCACTGTCTATCAATGGACCACACGGAACGATTACACAAGAAATCAACATAGAGTCTATTGACTTAGACTCATCAACATACGACACTTTTGTGGCATCAACTCAACAAATGCTATATTGCTTTGAAGAAATGACCAAGACTCTGGACCTAAAAACCGATAACATCACTGAAGACCCCTTAGCTGAAGTCCCCATAACTATGTTGGATGGCGAAGTTAAAATCCTGAAACTAAGTACATTATTGAGCCCACAACTTGCCAATGACATAGCACAGGTGCTTAAAGATAACATGAAAGCATTCGCTTGGTCTTACACTAACATGCCTGGGCTAGACCCTCGAATAGTCCAGCACAACATCATACTCGATCCGAAGTTAAGACCAGTGAAACAAAAAGCACGTAAGGTCAAGCCTGAGGTAGCGTTGGCAGTTCGCAATGAGATCACCAAGCTTTATCAAGCTGATTTCATTCGGGCTGTTGATTACACTGATTGGGTATCCAACATGGTCATTGTCCCAAAGAAGAACGGAAGCATTCGCTTATGCATTGACTTCCGGGACCTCAACATTGCAACCATAAAAAATGATTCCCCTCTACCTAGCTTGATCAACTTGTTGACTCAACTGCTGGGCATGCCTTGTTATCTTTTATGGATGATTTTTCGGGATATAACCAGATTCGGATTAACCTTGAACATTAGCTCAGGATGACCTTTATGACACCATGGGGTACCTTTTGCTACACGATGATGCTATTCAGCCTTAAGAATGCCGGTGCTACATATCAGAGAGCAATGAAATTTATCTTTAGTGATTATATCTTCAACTCACTCAATGACTATGTAGACGACATTGCGGTTAAATCAAAAACATCAGAGCAACACGTACAAGATCTTGACTTGGTACTAAAGCGTTGTTTAAAATATGAGCTAAGACTTAACCCAAAGAAATCGTCCGAAATCCTTCTAGTGCCATTTTCTGTACCATCCGAAATCGTCGGTGCAAGGCTGAAATAAAAAAAACACCAAGAGATCCTCGGAAGAAATACAGAAGACCCTACCTTCACTTGAGGGTAAGCTGGAATGGACGAAGGTAGATTGCCTTGAATGGTCCGCGCGCAGATCAAACGAGGACTTCCCCAACGTATGCACTTTGCAATGCGTTGGGTTATACGTAAACGATGCACATTAAACGGAAACCGTAACGTAAACAGGCACAATAACATAAACGGGAATGTAAACGTAAATTGGAAAAACAAAGAAAACTGCAATAAATTTGGGAAAAATGTAAACTGTTTTGTATTGAAAAATGATTACAGTGTGCATCGGTCAAAATGTAGTTGTGGATTGATCACAAGGCAGATGTTTAGCCCCGGTGGGTGATGACGGGTGCTGGAAGATACAGGTTTTTGGTTGCAGGGAAATGCAGCGTCCAAGTTTGATGCCCAGCGTACAGAGGTTGATGCCCACAGAGGTTGATGCCTAGATTTGCTAAGTGTCCCAAATTCCAGTTTTGTGTCTGTTTGTAAAAATTGCGAACCCCCTACTTAGGGGAAACCATGCCATTCCATGAAACTACTGTCACACAGGCCCCTATTTCTCAATAGGAAGCCTCAACCTCCACTTTCGCCTTTCTCTCTGTAGGTAACCCGTCTGCCTTCATTCTTCCTCCCATCAGGACGTCACCCTCGCTCTCTCATATGCAACCTCCACCATCGCCAACTCAAACCTCCACCGCATCCATATTTGGGCATCAAGTGATAGCGATGCCTTCCATTATCCCTACCTCCACGTCAACCCATTTTGTCCCAAGAGTGCAGGTCCACACCACTCCTTCATCTCCTCCTGTCCAAACGAAAGCGTCCCCTCACAACCAATAGTTGGGCAATGGCCCATTCCAATGCCCCAGTTACAGCAGCCTGTTCCACAGCCCATGGTTGGCCAATGGCCCGCCCTCGTCGCTCAACAACCGTCTCAACAACAACCACAACAACTACAATAGCAACAACAACCTATGCCTTATGGCATGCCATTCATAATAGCACCTACTGTAAATATTCCATAGGTGCAACCCCCAACCACTCAACTCTCTTTCTTCCCACCTATTACACAACAATCTAACGTATACACTGTATAGCCTAATCAACCTATCGTTTCACCGAGTGCCCAAAACTGGGCCGAAGCTAGAAAAATGATGCAAGAATTAATAGATGAGGTGAAACGTCTCAAGGTCACTAACAATGAAGAGCTCAAAGTACTAGATTTTTACTTAGATGATCTGATTAGCTCTTCGGTTCCACCCTTGACATTACCCAAAGGAGTTTTCTTACCCATCCTAACAAAATATAATGGGGAAGGAGACCCCAATGCCCACTTAGTTACATTTAGGTTAGAGTGCTTGTTGCTTCAGGCCTGGCCACATGCAATCTTGCGAGTGTTTGCCATGTCTCTCACTGGTAGAGCACTAGACTGGTACCGAGCATTGCCTTGTAATTCCATATCCTCTTTGGAGGATTTATTACATCAGTTCGTTACTAGATTCAAATATAATCTCAAACCCGAAGCAACATTGGACAGTTTAATACAAGTAAAACAAGCACCCCTAGAACCTGTCCAAAAATTTATTCAGAGATGGAGTGCTGTGCTAAACGAACTTCATGAACCAATCCCCGAAACATACTTACTCACCATCCTAAAGGGAGTCGTAAATGATTTCGTGAAATCTAAACTGTACTATTTAAACACGTGCACTCTGAGCCAAGCTTTCGTGCAAATAAAGAACATAGAAGAGGCTGCACAGAACAGCCATGACCTCGCCTACTCAACCTTCAAGAATCAACATATTAAAAAAGATAAAGATAAGGCTAAGGCAACTGTAGCAGCAGTAGCGGAAACTCAACATACTAACGTGGGACAACTAGGTAAACCACCTACTGCCCCTGTCAACTACGAAAGAACCGCTCCTACATACACACCTGAAGCATCCTCATCACAAACTGCTACTGCGGGTCCTGCATGAACCTTTGAAAGAAAAGACCCCTCAATACACACCCCTGCGCATGAAGCCTTCACAACTCTTTGATCAACTCTTGAAGGTTGGGGTGATGAAACATAAGCAGATGTCTCCTGCGGTGGCCCAGAAACATGACCGATTCTGTGAATTGGTCAAAAACCCAAGCTTGGCTACACCAAACGAGCCTCCTGTTCCAAGAGGCTTTAGGCTAGATCGATTTTTGTGAATACCATCAACGTAACGGGCATGGTATTGATTTTTGTTTCGCCCTAAAACAGGATATACAACGCATGATCGATAGGGGCAAAATAACATTTGATGAATCCAACCAAATTAAACCACAAAATCAATCTATGGGTGTATATAAAGATCCCCTTAACACTAAGGAAGCTCCATATGTAATTAACACAATCCACATAGGAAATGACCAACAAGAACCAAGAAGACCCTTTGTAGTTCGTATTCCTCTTACAGCTTCAACATCATGATCACAACCATCATACCCCACTTACAACCCACCTATGCCCCAAAAATCGTTTGTCATCCATGTATCTCCTGTTAATACAACCGCAAGTGTGCAACCACCTTCCCATCCCACTCCCTATGTGGTTCGGGTGCCACTCGTGGTTGCAACCACAGAGGTACAACCTCAAAACAGACCCAGTCCCTACGTAGTCAAGGTACCCAAACACCCTGATCTTCAACCTCCCACCCCACAAACCCAAACTAAATCGACACCGTATGTTGTCAGGGTGCCCAAACATCTTGACACACCACCACCTCCTACCATTCACTAGCAAACCAAACCCACTCCATTCGTAGTCCGGGTTCCAAAATAACCTGACGTTCAGATGCCAACTGTTCCTCCACGACCTTCATGAGAACACCTCGCTGATAGGCTCACAAGGGAACACTTGGAGAAAGAACGTTAACGGCTTGAATTAGGACCGCCAAAACCCACTCCCCTTAATGCTGTACCCATGGCTTAGACACTGAATGAGCCAAGCACGAGTTATAAAGGAAAATCATTAGACATATTGGATACATTAAAATCAATAGTTGCAGTAGATCCTACGAAGACTACTCCACATGAATTACAACTATTGGGTCCCATGGACCAAGTCGCTACTAACAAAACTATACCTAATAGTAAAGACTTGGCCACAGCCCTAACGTAGGTCACACAAGCGCTCAAATAGAAGAACATATCTCTAAGCTTGTATGACCTCATGATGACTTCTCAAGTACATCGTGAAGCCTTGGTGCGAATGTTAACATCGATCCCTATCACTAAAGACTTACCAGCAAATGAACCCTCAATCCATGCAGTAATGTCTTTGCCTCAAGGGTCATAATCGAAATCATTAGGCTTCCATACAAATGACATCAAAATAGATGAAAAAACTAGAGAAGTCACCACTGCACCCATGTTTATAACGATACAAGTAAATCAATTTAAAATACATAGGGTGCATGTAGATGACGGAGCAGCTACAAACGTAGTACCTGACCCTGTCATCGAACAGTTAGGGCTAACTGAGCAAATAAAATCGACTTCCACCACATGTCTAAAATCATTTAGTGGGTCACTTGTAGTAGTCAAAGGAATGCTCACTTTGAATTTCATAACAGGGGACCGGTTCCCCACATCTGCAGAGTTTGTGATCATTGATGAGATGCCTGGTTTTAACTTAATATTGGGACGACCTTGGTTGGCCGAATTAAAAGCGGTATCATCCCCCATACATCAAGAGATCCACCTACCTTATGAAGGTGGCGAGATCATCATACACGGGGATGTGGCTACATCCACCATCTCTTCACACACTGACACAAACCAAGGCTCAGAAGTTAAATTCGAAGAGCCTGGAAACGACCATATTCTAAATGAGTGCTGTTCGAAATTGTCGGTGCAAGGTTGGAATGAAACAAACACCGAGAGATCCTCGGAATAAATACAGAAGACCCTACCTTTGCTTGAGGGCAAGCTAGAATGGACGAAGGCAGAGTGCCTTGAATGGTCCGTGCGCGGATCAAACGAGGACTTCCCCAACGTACGCACTTTGTAATGCGTTGGGTTATACGTAAACGATGCACATTAAACGTAAACCATAACGTAAACAGACACAATAATGTAAACGGGAATGTAAACATAAACTGGAAAAACAAAGAAAACTGCAATAAATTCAGGCAAAATGTAAACTGTTTTGTATTGAAAAATGATTACAGTGTGCATCGATCAAAACACAGTTGTGGATTGATAACAAGGCGGACGTTTAGCCCTGGTGGGTGATGATGGGTGCTGGAAGAAATAGGTTTTTGGTCGCAGGGAAATGCAGCGACCAAGTCTGATGCCCAGCGTACAGAGGTTGATGCCCAGATTTGCTAAGTGTCCCAGATTCCAATTTTTGTGTCTGTTTGTAAAAATTGCGAACCCCCTCTCTCCCCCCTCTCCCTATTTAGTGAAAAATTGAGGTTTTTATAAGATCTTGGGTGTTAGATTTGGCTCTGGAATAAGATGAGTGGCCGTGAGGTGAGACAAATATCTGATGTTTTTGATTTAACTGTAATTTCATCTACATAGTCATTGAGCAAGTTGAAGATATAATCACTAAAGATAAATGTCATTGCTCNCACCAAGCTTTATCAAGCTGGTTTCATTCGGGCTGTTGACTACGC
>MNCI01010105.1:95927-141013 GCA_015680685.1 Gnetum montanum | reverse complement strand
TTATTTTGTTGTTTTTATTATTATATTTTTTTGTTTTCAAGAGCTTGGGCGCTTCACGCTCAGGGGTCAGCGTAAAGGTTAATATGTGATTAAAATTAACTCAAATATGTGGCAAATTACCTGGGGGGTATAAAAGGGGCAAACAGTGAAAACAAAGAAGTCATTGTTATCATTTTACTCAGTGTCAACCAAACATCACTTGCTTCTATCAGCGTAAACCCAGTATTATCAGCGTAAACCAAACAGTAGATCAAATAGAGACAACGTATACAACAAAGAGATAATGTACACCAAACAGGGACAATGTACACCAAACAGAGCCAACGTGAACTGAACAGAGTCAAAGTGGCAGCGTGAACGCCTTGAACACCCGGATCTACACGCGATTGATCCAGATCTGCAACTGTAACGTTCAGATCTTCAGCGTGTAGAGTTAGATCTGCAATCGCGGCGTTCAGATCTGCGAGATCCACGACATTCTGGACCGGATCTGCAATGTATGAAGCCAGATCTATAACATTTTGGGTCAGATCTACCACGTGCAAGGCTAGATCTGCCACATCCGAAGCTAGATCTGCATAGATCTGACTGTGAACGTTCAGATCTACTTACTAGTGTCCAGATCTGATCCATAGCGTGTAAGATCTGCAGCGTTTGGAGAAGCATGGGCAAGGGCAAGCACAAAAAAAATAAGGGGAAAAAGGAGGCAACCTTAATATTCGTAGAGGAAAGTGAGGAGATGTTCCAGCGTCTTCCTCAACCAAGGATCCCTTCATGGGGCAGATCCATGCGTTGGTATGTTTCCTTTACGCTCTTTGATTCATGCTTTTCCTGCTATTTTTAGTTACTGTTTCTGCGTATATAGTGTGAATGTCCGTGTGCAGCGTGTGGGTGTGCAACGTGTGTCCAAGACAGTGTGTGCTTGGTAGCGTGTGTGTCCTAGGATAGCGTGTGCATGTGCAGCGTGTGCATTCTGGGCATTTACAGCGTACGTTAGAAACATGGTCTGTTTTAGCATAGATTTTGTGTTGAATCCGTCTTCAGCGTATACCTCTGTTGTCAGTGTCTGTTTTTCTATGGCGTGTAGATTTTTGATGTGTTTGGTGATGGTCAGCGTATAGATGTTGTATGGTCAGTGTGTAGGATCTGGATGGACAGCGTACAAGCTTTATGGATGTTATATTTTCTAAGTGCAGGTCAGGTAGCATGTGGGGTTCAACTGTCAAAATTTATCTAAGTCAAAATCTGCCCGAGTGTGAAGATTACAGCGTATACGCCAGCGTGTAAGGCTCAGCGTCTATGCCAGTGCATACTCTCAATGTATACGCCTAGCATGTGAGCTTGAATCTTGACTAAGTGTTGATTTTCTAAACTGGTAGCGTATACATACATAAAAAGTTTTCTAAGTATGGAACATGTGAACTAGCGTGCGTAACGACAATTTTCTAAGTGTTAAACACATGAACTGGTGCGTAATGAAAATTTTCTAAGTGTTAAACATAAAGTTCAGTGTTATGCAAACTGTGTGTTAATGTTAACTGTTGATCATGGTTGATCTACACGATATGTCCATTGGAGTCTTATTTTGTATGTTTGTGATATGAGTTGATTTACACGTTTATATGGAAGTGTAATGTGTTCTATGTACTTTGGGTGGTGTGGTGTCAGTTTATCGTCTTAACTCCAGGACGGATGACAGTTTAAGGCCTTACCGGGCTGTATGTTTTATGTGTTTTGATGTTTGTCTTTTTTTTTATTTGTTTATGTTTATGTACTTACCACGGATTTTTGGTTATGCGCAGGGGACTTAAACCCTTCTTGTTGGTTATAGAGCTTATGGGAGAGCTCACATGGTTTGGTGCTGTGCAACCTGATGTTCCTCCACATGACATGATGATCATGTCAGAAGCGTTATGGTTCCATTCAAGTGCTAGCGAGTTCTTAGCCTTTATCCTGCAATACTTCAATGTTGTGATATGGTCTTATTTAAGTGAACAGTTAGCACGAAGTGTTATTGAGACCATATTACCTGGCTCATCCAATGAGATACTAGTTTTCATGGTGATATAGACGAGGGACTGTTCAAGGTTGGGAATGGTCCCGCTGAAGGGATTCGATCTACTCGTCCCTTAACCCGTGTGTGGGACTTACCCTCATGCAGCCATTATAACATAAATAGCACTCTCTTTCTAGCTTTCCACGCGCACACATTGTTCCAAAATGCACTTGGAACAATGTATCGAGTGGACATGGTGAGCCTGTTTGATTTATCCTCGTTTCTTGGTTTAATGCTATTTTGTTGTTTATGTAGGATGATTGTTTTCTCGCAGGCCCCGATCCGATGTGAATGGAGAACGCGAAAATGATGATGGACTTATCTTGACACGTACTGCCTTGGAGGCTTTTATGGTGGACCCCACTCTTCGTCGTGCCGTATTAGCTCAAACCAAGGGTGCTATCGTCCATTACCATCATCAATTCTCTAGGGCCTTTGAGCGATGTGAGGCTCGGGGATGGCTACATGCAGATCGGTCTCGTAATGGTTCAGTATTTCCTGAAGATGTTGGTATAGCTCCAAACATGCCTGATCCATTTAGTAGTGGTAAGTGATGATGTTTTGATACCTTATGTTTGTCTTTACTTCCCCATTGTTGAACATGTTGTTGATCATTTCGTTTAACCTCTTTTCACAGTGGATGTTACCCCTGATGGAGCTGTCATCATAACTGGCCACAACGAGGGTACTTTACACATGAAGTTTGGGGAGATAGAGAATGCTCAAAGATGGTTGCATGATAAGGTATCTAACCATGTCATCACTTGTCTAATTGATGCAGGTCTAATGAATCTTTTTACCGCTTTGACTCCCAACATTCCCGTGATCGAGATGGTTTCCATCGTTGATTCATTCAATGATGTGGTTACCAATTTTAACACATGAGTTCGATGGTAAAAGTTGTTTTTCATCTGACCGCAGAGTTCTTCTCAGATCTCTTTGGTGTGCCAGTAGATGGTGCTAAAATTACTATAAACAAAGCAACTAAAGAGAGCCGTATAATTAAGGAATTAGAGGAATGGCTAGGTATAAGGAAAGGTTCTAAGGGCTTCCCCATGCAAGGTAACACCAAAGTGTCAGAAGTTAATGAATTGTACCCATTGTTTAGAGCACGTGCATTCCCTAAATCTCTCTCCCAAGTAAGAACTTTTGGAGTAGAACCTGTACGTATTATGTGTTTAGTTTTAGAGACTAGGATGCGTTTCAACTGGGCACAGTTCTTGCTTTTTGATTTCCATAGGGAGATTGTTAGATTACGTGTAAATGTGGATGCACAATTCCATTTAACATTTGCATTCTTTGCGGGTTACTTTTGTAGACTAGCCGAGTTTCTAGTAGTCCGCGTAGGTAATGAGCATATGTTAAGGGATCGTGCCTAGTTGTCTCGCCCATGGATACAACACTTATTCTATGTCACACGGTCTCAAGATGCTTCCGAGTGTGTAGAGGAATCAGCCTTCGTTACAACCGAAGATATAGCTAGTGCTTCCCACCATGCATGTGATAGTGTAGGGTTGGAATCAACTAGTGTGCCTCACTATGCTAAGAGAGGTGATTGAGTCATTAAGGAAACAATCAGGATGGTGAAATCTAAAGTTCAAAGACCTAAGCGCCCAAGGGAACCTGCACCAGAGGTTAATCCACTGCAGATAAAGCATATAAGGTTCAAGTTCTCCGAACGTGGTAAGTGTTTTATGATTTATTATTATATTTTTTTTTGTTTTACTTTTGTGTTTATTAATGTTATATTAATTGTGAACTTATAAATATTATCTGAAGCAACTCGTGAAAGAAGAAGGGAAGAATTAGCTCCGATTATGGAGGAAGAGGAGATCCCCACTGATCAAGGTGAGGAAGAAGCTGTTGTTGACAAAATTGAGGAGATTCGCATCTCCGCAGAGGAACGTATGGAAGAGCGTATGGACAAGGACCTCACTAGTGATCAGGATGGTGAGAATGAGAATATGGGTAGCTTTTTTGAGGGGAGTTTACATCTTGGTGATTCACCGAAGCTGGATGACCAAGGAATGTTTGATATGTTTTATTGATTCATTCTATGTTTTCTTGGTTTATTCTTTTCTTTTTAGTTTTTTTTATTTGATGACTTTATATTTTTTTTTTTTTGCAAGACTTAGGTGCTGAAACCACGAAAGCCTCTAGTGTTCGAATGAAAGTACCTATGTTAAAATCACCTATTGAAACAACAACCACAGCTGATCCATCGTCTCCAGATGAACCTGACACTTGGATCGAGATGCCAAACAAAATGGATTTTGTTAAGGGCATAGTGAATGAAGTGGTTAATCGTATTCAAGAGGTTAATCCTGAGCTAGGTAGTTACGTTAAATACTTTGAGTTCCTCTGTTTTCTTTGTTTGTTGTAATTTTGGATTGGCTAAGTCATGTTTCTTGTGTTGATAGGGGCGAAGCTTAAATGGGACCCGTTTGAGGCAACCCATATTGATGGCCTGCTTGAACTTCCTCCAAAGATCGGACAAGTTCCAAGGAAGATCTATGACGCAATCACAGGGTGCGTGGTACAAAACGCTAGATCTCTTTGGACTTGTAGGCACTCGATTGAACAGCTCTTGCTGCAAGTTCAAATGGCCAAAAAGGAGAATGCCAAGCTAGCAGAAGAACGAAATGATTATAAGTCTCGTTATGATTTTGCGGTTGCTAGGCTGGTCAGGGATAGTACCTGGTGCACCTTCGAGATCACCTATGCGTGATACTGGAATATATTGAATAACAAGGTAAAGGTGACTTGGGAGTTGGCTGAACGCAAGGCTCAAATTAATTTGTTAAACAGAAAATGCCAGGATTGGAAAGCCTTTGCGAGTAAGGTACGAAAGTGGGGCCAGGATGAAAAAGACCACAAATATCAGTATAAGAAGTGGCTAAAAGAGGCATTTGTTGAGCAACATTAATTAGAAATGTTCGTGGAAGGTTTAGGTCTACAATCCTCCTATAACAGATTCAAGGAATGCACTGAAGTGGAGGGATCCCTTAACAGAACCGTTACTACTACTTTCGGGGAGGTATCTGTAGGTACATTTCCTCTTCAACGTCCTTCCTGGACAACGGTGGACAAGAGCAAAGTACTAGCCAATGTTGACTTAGGCCTTGAAGATATGGATTGGTCATCTGTACCTAAAGAAGAAATTCTACGTCGTATAGAATTTGGTCTAAGGCCTTCTTCTTTTGTGAGTATTTGTTTTGCAACCTTTTGTTATTTTCTAGTTAATTAATTCTCTTTTTATTTGTTTACTGATTAGTTGTTTTTTTACAGGGTCACAATGAGTATGATGATGGTGGCCCTAGTGGAGTGGGACAGGATGATGCGGATGAGCTTGGGGATCAAGCCCCTCCTGGCGATGTTTAAGTTGACATATTATTGTTAACAAATTTGATCATTTTGGGTTGTAATTTTGTGGACTGTGTAAAGCAGATGTATGAACATTGTTAAGATTTAATATTATAAATTTATACATTTATACATTTTTTTGTTGTTTAAGTTTTAAGTTTTGTTTTAGCTTTAATGACAATTGTAAACAAAGGTGTAAAGATAAAAGATTTTTTTTTGTTGTTTTCTTGTTTGAGTCTTTGGAAATAAGCATAACTGTGCTGGCAAGAATAAGACTGTAAACGAAAAGTAAATGAAATTATAATTTGTAAATGAAAAGAAAATCGAATTTATAATGCAACACATTCTAGTTTTAGGCCATTTCGGGCCTCATGCACTAGTTTAAGGCTATTTCGAGCTGCGCGTGTCAGTTGAAAGTCATAACGGCCTATTGGGTCTATGCTATAGTTTTAAGCCATTTCGGGCCACAAGGAAATAAAAGGGGTTTGACCTGTTTTAGTGAATTTTTCAATTGATTGACCATTTCTGACTGTGGCTAGTTTTATGTCATTGCAGACATGTGATAGTTTAACGTCATTTTGGACAAGTAGTAGTTTTACGTCATTTCGGACATGTGTGGGGAATGTCAACTATTTAGTAATTTTTTGATTTTTTGTATTTTAACTTTAGGGGTAGAACTGATGGGTGTAATTCTGTATTCGGCATCTCCTTCGCTAATTACATTGAATGGTAATTCAGACTTGGAGACATCCAGGGGAATGGGCTCTATGTCAGTTTGTTGTGATGTTCCTATGCTTTGTGAAGTTTCTATGTTTGACGAAGTATGTACAGTTTGGGCGGTTTCCTTGTCAAGTGAAGTTTCTTTTATTTCAGGAGGATCATGGTTTATGAGTTGGTTGTCACTTTGGTTTTCATTTGTTGCATGTTCTTACTTTGGTTGTTCAATGGTTGTGTTTTGTTTAGGCTCATTTAGAATATGGTTGTTTTCAGGCTCTTTAAATTTAACTTTTGAGCCTTGGTTTGCGTCAGTGTGTGAAGAGATGATGGATGTAGCCGCATCCCCGTATATGATGATCTTACCACCTTCATAAGGTAGGTGGATCTCTTGATGTATGGGGGATGATACCGTTTTTAATTCGGCCAACCAAGGTCATCCCAGTATTAAGTTAAAACTAGGCATCTCATCAATGATCACAAACTTTGTAGATGTGGGGAATTGGTCCCCTACTAAACGTTGTGAAATTCAAAGTGAGCATTCCTTTGACTGCTATGCGTGACCCACTAAACGATTTTATTTGCTTGGTTAGCCTTAACTGTTCGATGACGGGGTAAGGTACTACGTTTGTAGCTGCTCCGTCATCTACGTGCATCCTATGTATTTAAAATTGGTTTACTTGTATCGTTATAAACATGGGTGCGGTGGTGACTTCTCTAGTTTTTTCATCTATTTTGATGTCATTTGTATGGAAGCCTAATGATTTCGATTGTGACCCTTGAGGTGAAGACATTACTGCATAGATTGAGGGTTTGTTTGCTGGTAAGTCTTCAGTGACAAGGATTGATGGTAACATTCGCATCAAGGCTTCACAATGTACTTGAGAAGTCATCATGAGGTCATACAAGCTTAGAGATGTGTTCTTCTATTTGAGCGCTTGTGTGACTTGCGTTAGGACTGTGGCCAAGTCTTTACTATTGGGTATAGTTTTGTTAGTAGCAACTTGGTCCATGGGACCCAATAGTTGTAATTCATGTGGAGTAGTCTTCGTAGGATCTACTGCAACTATTGATTTTAATGTATCTGACATGTCTGATGGTTTTCCTTTATAACTCATTCTTGGCTCATTCAGTGTTTGAGCCATGGGTACAACATTGAGGGGAGTGGGTTTTGGCGGTCCCAATTCAAGACGTTGACGTTCTTTCTCCAAGCGTTCCCTTGTGAGCTTGTCAGCGAGGCGTTCTCGTGAAGGTCGTGGAGAAATGGTTGGCTTTTGAACGTTAGGTTGTTTTGGAACCTGGACTACGAATGGAGTGGGTTTGGTTTGCTGGTGAATGGTAGGAGGTGGTGGTGTGTCAGGATGTTTGGGCACCTTGACAACATACGATGTCAATTTAGTTTGGGTTTGTGGGGTGGGAGGTTGAAGATCAAGGTGTTTGGGTACCCAGACTACGTAGGGAGTGGGTCGATTTTGAGGTTGTACCTCTGTGGTTGCAACCGTGGGTGGCACCCGGACCACATAGGGAGTGGGATGGGAAGGTGGTTGCACACTTGCGGTTGTGTTAACAAGAGGTACATGGATGACGAACAGTTTTTGGGGTGTAGGTGGGTTGTAAGTGGGGTATGATGGTTGTGATGATGATGTTGAAGCTATAAGAGGAACATGAACTACAAAGGGTCTTCTTGGTTTTTGTTGGTCATTTCCTACGTGGATTGTGTTAATTACATATGGAGCTTCCTTAGTGTTAAGGGGATCTTTATATACGTCCATAGATTGGTTTTGTGGTTTAACCGGGTTGGATTCATCAAATGTTATTTCACCCCTATCGATCATGCGTTGTATATCTTGTTTTAGGGCGAAACAAAAATTGGTACCATGTCCGTTACATTGATGGTATTCACAAAACTGATCTAGCTTAAAGCCTCTTGGAACAGGAAGCTTGTTTGATGTAGCCAAGCTCATATTTTTGACCAATTCACAGAATCGGTCATGTTTTTGGGCCACCGTAGGAGACATCTGCTTATGTTTCATCACCCCAGCCTTTAAGAGTTGATCAAAGAGTTGTGAAGGCTTCATGGGCAGGGGTGTGTATTGAGAGGGGTCTTTTCTTTCAAAGGTTCACGTAGGACCCACAGTAGCAGTTTGTGATGAGGATGGTTCAGGTGTGTATGCAGGAGCAGTTCTTTCGTAGTTGACAGGGGCAGTAGGTGGTTTACCTGGCTATCCCACGTTAGTATGTTGAGTTTCTGCTACTGCTGCTATAGTTGCCTTAGCCTTCTCTTTATCTTTTTTAGTATGTTGATTCTTGAAGGTTGAGTAGGCGAGGTCATGGCTGTTCTGTGCAGCCTATTTTATGTTCTTTATTTGCATGAAAGCTTGGCTTAGAGTGTGCGTGTTTAAATAGTACAATTTAGATTTCACGAAATCATTTACGGCTCCCTTTAGGATGGTGAGTAAGTATGTTTCAGGGATTGGTTCATGAAGTTTGTTTAACGCAGCACTCCATCTTTGAATAAATTTTTGGACAGGTTCTAGGGGTGCTTGTTTTACTTGTATTAAACTGTCCAATGTTGCTTCGGGTTTGAGATTATATTTGAATCTGGTAACGAACTGATGTAATAAATCCTCCAAAGAGGATATGGAATTATAAGGCAATGCTCGGTACCAGTCTAGTGCTCTACCAGTGAGAGACATGGCAAACACTCGCAAGATTGCATGTGGCCAGGCCTAAAGCAACAAGCACTCTAACCTAAATGTAACTAAGTGGGCATTGGGGTCTCCTTCCCCATTATATTTTGTTAGGGTGGGTAAGGAAACTGCTTTGGGTAATGTCAAGGGTGGAACCGAAGAGCTAATCAGATCATCTAAGTAAAAATCTAGTACTTTGAGCTCTTTGTTGTTAGCGACCTTGAGACGTTTCACCTCATCTGTTAGTTCTTGCATCATTTTTCTAGTTTTGGCCCAGTCTTGGGCACTCAGTGAAACGATAGGTTGATTAGGCTGTACAACGTATACGTTAGATTGTTTTGTAATAGGTGGGAAGGAAGAGAGTTGAGTGGTTGGGGGTTGCACCTGTGGAATATTTACAGTAGGTACTGTTATGGATGGCATGCCATAAGGTATAGGTTGTTGTTGTTATTGTAGTTGTTGCAGTTGTTGAGCGACGAGGGCGGGCCATTGGCCAACCATGGGCTATGGAACAGGCTGCTGTAACTGGGGCATTGGAATGGGCCATTGCCCAACTATTGGTTGTGAGGGGACGATTTCGTTTGGACGGGAGGAGGTGAAGGAGTGGTGTGGACCTGCACTCTTGGGACAAAATGGGTTGACGTGGAGGCATGCATAATGGAAGGCATCGCTATTACTTGATGTCCAAATATGGATGCGGTGGAGGTTTGAGTTGGCGATGGTGGAGGTTGCATATGAGAGAGCGAGGGTGATGTCCTAATGGGAGGAAGAATGGAGGCAGACGGGTTGCCTGCAGAGAGAAAGGCGGAAGTGGAGGTTGAGGCTTCCTGTTGAGAAACAGGGGCCTGGGTGGCGGTAGTTTCGTGGAGTGGCATGGTTTTCCCTAAGTAGGGGTGGAGCAATGGATTGAATCGGGAATTAGGGCTGGGTATGTGGTATGACCCTCCGTGTTCGGATTGTGCAGCAAAATCCTCCTCCTCATCCTTCAGTTGAGGATTTATAATGGGATGTGATGGGGGTTGGCTCCTTGCCAAAAGGAGCTGGGCGATGAGTTTGTGGTGAAATTCCGAGAGTGGGATGATGTCATAGGGGGCAGGGATGAATTCATGACCTCCCTTGTTGATGACTTCATACTATCTTTTCACATCAAGTTTCGTTTGATCAACGGGTAAGCTCGCTTGGATCTTGACACATATGAAGTTGTATTGCTCGGGGGTCAAAGTGGTGAATGAGGGGTCATGGCCTTGCAGTCTTAGTGACCGACGAGGTGGCCCCTGAGGGTTGACCTCACCATGAGTCACTATGGGTCCGATGGTGGTCACAAGGTATAAGACTGATGCGCTGGAGTCAGAGATGGGGAGAGCGGAAGTATTGGTGTTCATAGGGTCCATTTTAAGTGCTTTAAGTATGGCAACGTAAACTAAAAAAATTTGTGTAAGTGTTGGATAGGAAGCAAAGAATTTTCTAAGTGTTGTCAGTGTATACAGCGTAAATGGGAGAAAATTTTGCTAAGTGTTGGAACATCATATAGGTGGCAACGTATAAGAGGCAACGTATACACTACACTCAGTGTATACATAGTGGTGGCAGCGTATGAGCAGGGGTCACAGCGTCCACCAACTATGCACAACGTATACAGTTGATAAACAAGATATAATGCAAGTGTAAACGCCAACAGGGGAGGTGAACTATAATGTATACTATAAAAATTGAAATTTTGGCCAAAACAAAACAGTAAAGATGCAGCGTATACAGGTGAATAGCATATGAATGCTGGATGTGGCGCAGATCTGAGAGAGCAAACCATAGATCTGCAATGTTTGAGCATAGATCTAGTGGAATGGGACTTAGATTTGCAGTCATAGGATGTAGATTTGCAGTCACAGAGGGTAGATCTAAGATGGCAAGATGTAGATCTAGGAGAAAACGACCCTCCTTCTAGCGCCATTTTCTGTACCGTCCGAAATCGTCAGTGCAAAGCTGGAATGTAACAAACACCGAGAGATCCTTGGAAGAAATACAGAAGACCCTACCTTTACTTGAGGACAAGCTGGAATGGACGAAGGCAGAGTATCTTAAATGGTCCACACGTGGATCAAACGAGGACTTCCCCAACGTACGCACTTTGCAATGCGTTGGGTTATACATAAACGATGCACATTAAACGTAAATCGTAACGTAAACAGGCACAATAACGTAAACGGGAATGTAAACATAAACTGAAAAAAAAAAGAAAACTACAATAAATTTGGGCAAAATGTAAACTTTTTTGTATTGAAAAATGATTACAGTGTGCACCAGTGAGAACGCAGTTGTGGATTGATCACAAAGTGGACGTTTAGCCTTGGTGGATGATGATGGGTGCTGGAAGATACAGGTTTTTGGTTGCAGGGAAATGCAGCGTCCAAGTCTGATGCCCAACGTACAAAGGTTGATGCCCAGATTTGCTAAGTGTCCCAGATTCCAGTTTTTGTGTTTGTTTGTAAAAATTGCGAACCCCCTCTCTCCCCCCTCTTCCTATTTAGTGAAAAATTAAGGTTTTTATAAGATCTTGGGCGTTAGATTCGGCTCTGGAATGAGATGAGTGGCCATGAGGTGAGACAAATTCAGATTGGGAGACAGGTGGTGTGTTGACCAAGTGAAGGATACGTTACAACTGTACAGTGTGTAGCGTGCACGCTGGCGTATGAACGCCCAGAGTATAGGCTTGGAATGCTCAAAAAACTTAAAATTTAGAAAAGAATTTGTATGTTACAACGAGAATGATGTCTCTGGTTTCTGGATCCATGCTCTGGCCTACTATTTTTGGCCGTAGTGTGTCTTGAAATGCTCTGGCGTGTGTTGGCATCCATGTACAACGTTCAACGTATGAGATTGGGCATCTAGCATGTGTACGCTGGCATATACGCTCTATACGCTCCATACGCTGGCTAGCGTATGGACCATACATGATGCATTTTGGACCAAATTTTGATCGCCAAAGCCAATTTTGACTGTAGATTTGCATGGCTCATTTCCTGAGGGTGCTGTATGTCGAATTTGAGCCGATTTTGCCCTGATTTGGTGCTGTTTTGGAGGACTTTGTGGGGTTGAAGCTGGGCTATACGTTGGCCAGCGTCAACCTCAATGTACACCTCATGAACTGCCATGTTGGATGTTTGACTCTGTACGCTGGTGCTTGTCCCTTGATGCATGAGCGCTGTTGATCCTCGAGGGTGTCTAGATGCCGATTTTGACTTCATTTTAATGTAGTTTTGGGCTTGTTTTGGTGGTCTACGTTGAGCTATACGTTGGCCAGCGTATACCAAGGTGTGCTCAGCGTAAATAGGTGAAAATGGCTTGTTGGAATCCCAAAATTGAAGTTTTTGAAGCCTGTGACCTTGTAGGATTATTGCCCATGTCCTAAGGATCGATTCTAGGTTGAAAACTTGCCCAAAAGTGCCTGATTTACCCCGTTCATGGTGGTGTACGCTGGGCTATACACTGGCCAGTGTATAGTAAGGTGTACCTAGCATATACACATGAAAATGCATCATTTCAAGGTCAAAACTTGATCTTGAGGAGCCAATGATGATGCTCAATAGTTGTCCTACCTCAAGGAGTTGAGATTCCTGATGCCAAATGCTGATGTAGTCACCTGTGGGTCCTGAGGAACTTTTGCCTTTTCAATTATGTTCCATTCGATGCTGTTTTGATGCTCTGGAGCTTGGTCATGCTAGGGATCATCATGACTTAGCTCTATTTTCTGTCTGAAAGTGCTAGCCAAAATTTTGTGGTGTTTTCACAGGGAAAGGGGAAAGCTCGTCTTCCACGTTCGCTGTTAGCGAACCTCTTTTCAATCTCTAAGAACAACAACTATGGAAGACTCATTGGGAATTTCCCACTCAACGGCACACGCACAGGCGAAGAAGGCTGTGATTTTACTAGGTCTTACTGTTGGGTTCAAGTGGTAAGACGTGATCTTTGAGTACACCCCTCTTCATCATGGTCAGAGAGTTGAATTCCTTGCACTCTACCCCGTAGCATCGTTTGGTCTATTCCGCCTTTACCTCTAGATCGGCCAAGAGGCAATTGGGGCATGCTGGATTACATTGCAGGAGTTTTATCTTTTATCATTTCCTGCGAAGAGGCAATTGGGGCGTGCCGGATTACAACATTGGAATACCGTGCTATCCCTACCCGTTTGCACAATTTTCGGATTAGGTAGGGAAAGGGGAAAGCTCGTCTTCCACGTTCGCTCTTAGCGAACCTCTTTTCAATCTCCAAGAACAACAGTTGTGGAAGACTCATTGGGAATTTTGCACTCAATGGCACACGCACAGGCAGAGAAAGCTATGATTTTACTAGGTTTTACCGTTGGGTTCAAGTGGTAAGACGTGATCTTTGAGTACACCTCTCTTCGTCGTGGTTAGAGAGCCGAATTCCTTGGGCTCTACCCGGTAGCACCGTTTGCTCCATTCCGCTTTTACCTCTTGATCGGCTTGCTTTGGAATTTCCATCACATTTGCCCCAATCTCGGGCAATCCCAGAGCCTACGTTATTGCCTCCGAAGAGTAAGAGACATAAATGTCTTTGATTCTTACTCTAGACCCTGGTTGTCGATTCGTCCAAAAGAGATAAGTCTCTCCTAAGTATCATTCACCACTGGTTGTGATAATTGGCCACATTGGAGAGTTTTGCAGTTGGAGCCTCACTTCTTCTGGCGCATTCTCGAGGAATAGTCCAAAGTTTAGCTCTTGGAGGACCATTCGTTGCACCTCGCGTGGCATGATAGCATCAAGGCAGGCTTGGGTTAGGGTGATCTCAAGCCGTGGTGCTATCCCAGCTATCTCATCCCCTTGCGATTGCTCACTGGGAATCTCCTCTACGAGAATTTGATGGACAAATTCCATGTCAGGTCCTTCGCAGAGAGGCCCAGTTGCATGAGAGCCTTCTGCGTGCTTTGGTTGTTGCACTCCTCATCCCCTTCCCATGCATGTGTGCTTGTCCTTTGGTTGTGATGGTCCTTCGCCCCTTGGGTGCCTTGGTTTGGGTGCCATCTGCAATCAAACATAACCACCAATTAGACTAAGCATAAGTTGCCCAAGATGGTCCTTATACACCTTATTAGTTAGACTAAGTTATGATGTTGGCACAGGCATTCCTTTAAGTCTTCCAGAGTGTTAATTTATGGGTTAGAGCCAAAAAAAAATAAGTTGAAGTTTAAATGGTTGTTTTCGTAATCAATTAACTAATTAATCAATTAATTAATTACACTTAGGCATCACCCCCCACGACTGAGAGCATACCTTCGGTTGCTTAAAAGGGCAAGGATTGGTCGATGCGGACACGCGATGGAATGTAGGTGCGTTGGGAAGGGTTAGGCAGAAAAAATGGCAAAATCTCCCTTCAATTTGGATCCTAAATAATGAAAAGGTGAAGCGCAGTGATCCTATATATAGGGATTAGGTGTTGTGTCGATGGGGCTACGTATACGCAGGGGGCTACGTATATGGGGCCCCATATACGCAGGGGTGTGTACCCGTTGACCAGTGTTGACCAGCATTGACCAACTTGGAAAAAGCCCAAAATGATGAATTTGAAAAGCCAAATCGGGGTGGTTGAAGCATGTGAGAGGCCTGGACATGGCTGAGGACAGGAGGAGGGAAATCAGGGCTCGAAAAAGAGTCAAAAATAAGAGAACGAGATTCAAAAGAACTCTGCGGGGAATAAATCGAGCAATGGAACCCTGAAAATAATTAGCCTCAAAATCCAAAGGATGGGAGACATAATAAGCGGGACCAAGAATATGCGGGTGGGTTCTCCCCATAGTAGGAAATAGCCGTAGTAGCCCCCAAATATCTTCAACACTGGGGTCCGTGGGCCCCGAGGCCAAGAAATGGTGTTCGCGAGTTAATATTCCTACCCAAGAGATCCCACCGAGGCATGAGAAGCCCATGGAAACCAAGATGAACTTTTGCAACATAATATATGCAGTGAGGTAAGTTACGGAGAGAATTGGGTGAAGAGAGAGAGAGGAAATAGAATTCTGATCATCGATCACATGAAACCCCATGTGCAGTTGTGGTTAAGTGACCCGGTAGAACCTTTCCTGAGTGCAGACCCAAAATCATCTGCATTTAGTGACATTGCAGCAATAGACGAAGCCTTGGCCATTCTTGCAGGAAGCAGGGATGCACCCATAGAGAGCCACCACTCCAACAAACGTGAGAGGAAGGAAGTTAAACGGGACTAAGTTAGAGGGGATGAAGAAAGTCCCATAATTAGTGCTTGTGGCCCGTGAGAGGCAGTTTAAGGGGTGTGCATTGAATTCCCACATAGTGATGTCATGATTATTTTGTTTCCTTTCCGGGGGAACCACACCATGCAAAGACCCATGCGTGTTTGCATGCATTCGACTAAGGGGTGTGCTTTGAATCCTCATGTTTATTTTTTTTTTTGAATTTTTTAGTGAGGACCATACCATGCAAGGTTGAACTGCCTAAAAGCTTCCTTTGAGAGAAGAACATGGAGCGGTAGGAAATCCGTAAGGACACATCAGCAACCCAGGGGACAGGAAAGAACGACGAATGTTGCATTCCCCTTGAAGTCACACCCGATTCAAACCATTGGGTCATCCCCAAGTTTGGGAACTACACAAGTCACACATTAATTACAATGTTTTTAAGTGAAGGGGTTGCATGTTTGTAATAGAGGAAAAACCATGAAGTGGGTGAATGGGTGGATGATGTGGACTCACTGCCGATGTTATGAGCTAAAAATAGACGTAAAGTCCAACGACAACCATGCGAGGGCGGGAGATAGACAACTAGGTGGACTAGTGTACATAACCCATTGCAACAAAAACCATCCGCGCCAGACATCTGAAGATATTAAGATGACGTATTAGCAATTACGTGAAAATGAAACACACAAAAAGAAATGGAAAATAATTAAAGAAAGGAAAAAATTTACAAAATAGTGAGGGCTGTAGTGGAATGGATTAGTAGGGATGACGATCTCCCCCACGATTGGGTGGAAAGGAGGAGACGCGAAAAATGGAGCAAGGTTGTCCTGGTGATGACGAGGTGGTTGCACTGGTTGAGTGGACTTCACGGAAAGGGTTCAGTTGTTGGCGGTTGACCAGCTACGTTCTGGTGGGGTCCTTAGGTTTGTGGATAAGCAAGGCCCCAGAACACAATGTAAGGTCCCTTCCACAGTGTTTGAAACTTGGTCAGTTGAGATACATGTGAGGGTTTTCAATACAACACTTTGTCTCCATGTCTAAATGTGACCTTCTAAATCCTAAGATCATATTGTTTTTTGTTGTAGGCCTTGTGGATCTTATTTGAAGATAGGGCCACTAATCATTTCTCATCTAGCACACTTAAATTGATAAGTCATTCGCATTGTGCTAGTGAGAGGTTAAGGCCTAAGTCACTGGTGGTGGATAGTGTGTGGAGTTCGGCCTGAATTGGAAGTGTTGGTAACTTTCTATACACTAACTCATAAGGAGAGTACCCTACAAGAAGTTTTCAAGTGAAGCGATAGGCTCATAGGGCATTGTTAAGTTTAGTACTCCAATCCCTCCTGTATTTGTTGATGGTTTGGATAAGGATCTTAGTGATCTCCCTATTGGTGACTTCGGCCTGCTTGTTGGCTTGGGGGTGATAGGGTGTTGTAAATTTATGTGTGACCCCGAAGTGTTGCATGAGTTTCCGAAAAGTGACACCTGTAAAATGAGTTCCATTATCAGAAATGAGTGCACATGGCACTCCAAACCTATTGATGATTATTTTTTGGACAAATTGTGTGGTGGTATTGGAAGAATAATCGACGACGGCTACTGCTTCTACCCACTTTGTACAATAGTCCACAACTATGATGATGTATACCTTTTCATTTGACAAGGGAGTGATGGGTCCCATGAAGTCATTGCCCCAGATGTCGAAGGGCTCCAGTGGCTAGATCCACTGTTGAGGTCCCTCCAACTATGCCGACATCCCACAATCTTTTTGGCATTATTCGCAGGAATGGGCAAACCATTGTGCATCCCTGAAAATCGTGGGTTAGTAATATTCTGCGCATCTTAATGGCTATGTGGCGTCCAGCATAGTGGCCCCTGCAAGGGCCCTCGTGAGCATTTTGGAGGACGCGTAGTGTATCGTCATTAGGGACACACCATCGAACCAGGCCATCTGCGCACACGTTGTAAAGGTGGCCATTGATTTCCATGAAACGCTTGAACTTATGCAGAAACTACTGTTTTTGCCGATGGTTCCACTTCTTTGGCAACTCTTGGGTTGTGAGTTAGGTGAGGATGCAATTGAACCAAAGGAACTCCTTGGGCACTTGCGGATCAACTGCACCTGCAAAGAGGAGTTTATCTGGAAATTGGTCAAAGAGGGGCTTCTCCTCTTCTGTGTCATCCCATCGTAACTGAGACAAGTGATTAGCCACTACATTCTCGGTCCTCTTCTGATCTACAATGGTGAGATCAAACTCCTGAAGAATCACCAGCCATCGAATGATGCGGGGGCTCACCGTTGATTTGTTCATCAGGAATCGAATAGCACTATGGTCGGTATGCACGAACACCTTGTATCCGAGCACATAGTACTGGAAGTTTTCCAAGGTGAACACCACCACCAGCAACTCCTTCTCGGTGGTGGTGTAGTTCAGCTGAGCACCCACAATGGTACGGCTTGCATAGTGAATATAATATGGACATTTCTGATTGTCACACTATGTAAGCATGGCTCCCAAGGCATAGTTGGATGCATTCATCATGATGTGGAAAGGTTTGGACCAATCAAGTGCTCGCAGAACTAAAATTTCTACGAGTTTCTGTTTCAGCGCTTGGAATGCAGATTCACACTCCTTGGTCTAGATGAACGGAGCATCCTTCTTTGTAATTTCTACCAATAGGTTGGCGATCTTTGAGAAGTTTTCAATGAAGCGTCGGTAGTAACCAGTGTGTCCAAGGAATGACCGAATATCTTTGATGGTACTTGGTTGGCGGGTGATTCCTTGAATGACCCTAATCTTTTCAGGATCCATGCGAGTCCCTGTCTGTGAGATGCGATGCCCCAGTACAATGCCTTCTTGGACCATCAAATGGCTTTTCTATCGATTGAGCCACAGATTAGTGTCTACACACCTTTTTAGAACCTGCTTAAGACGGTCGAAGGCTTGCTCGAATGTGGCCCCATAGGTAAAGAAGTCATCCATGAAGACTTCTACCCCATTGCCAATTTGTTGCTGGAAGATGCTTAGGACAAGGCGTTGGAACGTGGTAGGCGTGTTACATAGGCCAAAGGGCATCTTCTTGTATGCAAAAGTTCCCCATGGATTTGTGAAAGTTATTTTGGCCTGATCTTCTGGTGCTATTTGGATTTGGTTATAACCACTATAAGCATCCAAAAAGTTGTAGTAGCGGTGCCCTGTGATGGTGTCCAATACCTAGTCCACAAATGGAAGCGAAAAGTGATCCTTGAAGGTGGCCATGTTGAGCAACCGGAAATCAATACATACCCTTCATTTACCATCCTTTTTTGGCACGATAACGAGTGGGCTGACCAATTTGCTATCGCCAATAAAATAGATGAACCCTGTCTTTAGCAATTGTTCAATTTCATCTTTGATGACCTGCTTCAGTTTGGGGTTCAATCATCTTTGTGGCTATTGTCGTGGCTTCATGGAGAGGTCAATATAGATCTGATGTTGGCAGACCCTAAGATCAACTCTAGTTAACTCAAGATATGACCATGCAAACACAACATCCCATTTGTTTACCACCTTCAGCAACTTTTTCTTTTGTTTTGGAGCAAGGGTGGCATTGATGATTACTGGCTTCCCATTTCATAAAAAGCATATGGTAAGTGAGCCAGTAAAGACTTGAGCTCCAGGGGCTCTTGTTTGAAGCTTTCAGGGATTTGCAGCTTCCCCCAGTTATCTTGGTCATCAACAGTGGAGACCTGTTGATGAACCTCTTCCATTTCGTCCATGCTTTCAATGTAGGCTTGTACAAGCCCCTCAGACAGTTCCATGCACAATGCATTGCTAACAGGATCAACTGTCAGCCATTGGGTGCCTTTTTTGTTGGTGGTTGCTGTGTATAGGCATTGTTGAATAGGTGATTCCTCGGTACACCGGCTGCATGCTTGAATGGATATCCACTTAGCGGACCATAACTGCTGCACAAAGTTGCACCCTGAGTCATTGTACGCGATGCATGAAACATGCTTCTTCTTGATCTTCTCGAAAGGATTTTTTTGAAATTTCAAGGAACAGATCTCAGAGTCCTAGTCGTGCATCCACCATGCTCAACCAGGCCCTTCCCATGATGATTGGGAAGTTCCCCTTGTAGTTCTCCACGCGGATGACCAGGAAGTCAGTAGGATAGGACCACCCAAAAATGGTGGTCACAATGTCCTCCACCAAACCCAAGGGAACAGTGATGGACTGGTCTGCTAACTCAAGCTGAATGTTGCTCTTTTTTAATGGGGGTAGGTTTCAGTTCTTCTACATATCACGAGACATCAAATTGACTCCTAACCCTGAGTCCAGAAGAGCTTTGCATGGCTCATTCCCTGCCACCTGAAGATAGATGAGGGGGCTTCTAGGATCAGTCAATTTTTAGGTAAGGTGACCTGCCTTGATCCAGTCGGTCACAGCATGTGTGAGCATGACTGTCTAGACGTTGAAGTGTGGTTGGCTTGAAGGCTGCTTGGGCGGTGGGATAGTGGAGGCATTTGAAGGATCAGAGGCACTGGCCATAGGTGTATGTGAGGGTATGTTTAGATTGTTGGGTCAGAAGAAGGGACGTTTTCATGGCTTGGGTTCCGGTCCACTCGGTTGAGGTGCCGGGTGTAAGTTAACAGCCCTCGTAGCATTTTGTTGCTGCAGCTGTGGTGGAATCGCTCCTTGCATTGATGGAGTAGGTGGTAGCTGAGTGGGATGTTGTGGAGGAGTGGCAAGAGAAGGTGATGGAGAATAGAAGAGATGTGGGTTTTTCCCCCTGAGTGATGGAGATTGAGGTAAAAAATATTTCGGGGGGTGGTAATGACTTTGAAAGGCCGCATGATTGGAAGAGTCTTGTGGGGAGATCGATTGCTGAAGATAGTACCTATAGGGATCTGGCTATTTGTAAGGGTACTGCTGCCTTGAAGGTGGCATCCCCCATGTTTGTGGATGCTGCCATTGTTGGAAATATTCATATAGTTGCAGTGGCGCTCCACTTGGATAGTATCCTTGCTGCTGGTGGAACTGCCTTGGGTTGCCTTGTGGGTAAGGCAACCTTCGGGGTGTTTTCCTCTTTGCTAAGCAAGGGTTCAATGTGTACACCCTAGACTCTTGAAGGTGTGACACCACAGGGCAACATCCCTTAGGATGTTCATATTGGCATATGCCACATTCGTCATCCTCCTCGGTGTCAGAGTCTACAACTTGCTTTGCTACAACAACTTTGCCCTTACCCTTGTATTGGGCATGTTCAGCTTCCTTCGTCCTATGCCAATTGCGATCATTACCTTGTTCTCTAGATGCTCTTACAATTTTTAGCACACTTTGGAATTTTTTGTCCAAAGAGTCTCACATCTTATTAACCTTTGCTAATATTTCAGATGCAAACTTTTGTAAAGGCAAGGTCTTTCAGTTCATCGCTACTTCCAGTGGTGATTCCTCCTCATCTTCAGAAAGTTGGACTTTCCTTTTTCTGAGGGAAGGATCTAGATTGAATTCCTTTGCACTCTCATTCTTTCTAAGTTCTCCTTCCTCGGCCACTTGTTCAATAAGGCGTTGCAATCGATGGGCCCTTAGCTCCGACAGTCATCCCTGGGCATACACACCAAGGGTCTTTCACATTTCAAAATGGAGCCCATCAATGATGTGGTGAAGTTGTGCCTGTTGAGAGTAGCCATGACTAGGGCACCGATGTAGCAGTGAATAGTATTTGCTCATGGTTGCACCCAAGGGTTCATGATTGCCTTGTTTCCACCCTTGGATTTAACGTCTTAGGTTCGCCACTCGGGAGTACGTTTGGTACTTGTCATCGAAAATTTCAAGCATCTTTCTCCATCTGCTAATTGATTCCAGCTCCAAGGATTGGTACCAGTTTTCTGCTTCCTTGATGAATATGCAAGGGAACAACTTCAGCCTCTGCCAATCATTGCCAATGTTTTGCAAGGTGCAGGCATCATGGAACGCCTGCAGGTGAGTTTGCAGATCACAGTTGTATCCTCCTTTAAATCTGGGGATGTTGTTCATATCAACGCACTTGATTTGGCTATTCTTCACGTGTCTACTAGGGATTTGAACTACCTCAATGATTTGGAGCATGCTCCGAGTAGCCAACAATGGCTCATCCGAGTCATAGTCCTCCTGAGGACCATGATGTCTGTGACAATTTCGGCTACTCCTTTCATGCTGGCAAGCATTGTGAGATTGGTCACGCGTTTCCTCACGTTGTTCCTTTCGAACCTTTTTACCACCAACCTTTCGTTCCCTTCTACCCCGGTTATGCTCAGAGCCTGAGCTGGATGAAGGTGTTGGAGAGCGAGAGGATGGAGAAGAAGGAGAGGTATCGCCATTGTTCCGGTGTTGATCTTCCCCTCTACCCTGATGACGGCCTTGATCATCCTGCCTATCTTTGCTACGTGACCCTCCATCCCCTTGAGGATTTTGGTCACTTAGAGGCTTTTTCTGAATGATGGATTGAAGGACTTGCTGCCCCAAGGGAAGTTCGGTTGAATGGGTATCATGAAAGATGGAATCCCCATCATCTTGCAGTCCTTGTAAGAATAAGGGGTTACTAAATTATTTTCCCTTCAAGTGTTCACATCTTTCCGCCTGCTGCTGGTCTCGTGCTCGTTGAGCCTTAGTGGGATGATAGTCCCAGTAGTTATGGTCCTCCATGACATACTCCACTCCACGATCGTGGATGCCCAATTTGCTAAGATTGTGAAATAGCATCATAGGAGCCGATCGGTTAGGTGGTAGTACAATGTTGCCCTCCATGTCCCACCATCGTAGATGCTCATCCTGATATAGGACAAAAGTGAAGTCAGGGACATAATCATTGGGATGCTTGTACACCACCTGACATTCTTGTGGCACTAGTGGGTTGGATACCTCTCTCTTGTGAGAAGACATATTGGACATTAGATGGTCCATTTAATCGGTGTACCTTATGATTTACTTTAATCTGCCTAGTGATGAAGTGTCATTAGTCAATGCGTCAACTAGGCTGCGTATACGGGGCTGCGTTGACGACCCCGTTGACATAGCCTTCCATGCGTCGATGTGGCCCCATTTACGTGAAGCTTATTTTAGCCTATAAATAAGAGGGCCTTTTGCTTCATTGAGGTACCTTTTAGTTAGTTGTAGCGAAGCTCTTGGAGTTTGTTCCCACATGAGATAAAATTTTTTTCAAGTGCTTGCAGCAGGTGTAAGAAAAGTGGTCGGCTCTTTATTTGAGCATTGATGTATCTGAGCCCATTGGTGTGACGGCAATAAAGACGAACTCTTCAAGCATTCCTTGCAGCATTTGGACTTAGTCATTTATTGCATTCATTAGTTTAATATGTTTATGCTTTGATAGTTACTTAAGTTTCTGTTATTGTTATTCTAATTGCTTTCACTCTCTTATAAGTTTGTAAAGACCATAAGTACGACCATATCGAACATAAACCCAACACTTGGTAACCCAGTGAATCTTAACGTTTGGTAACCCAATAGTGTTTAGGGGATGCTCAGAATGTGCTCGGAAGATGGGATCAGATACTTATGCTAGGAGTAGTTAGGATTTAGATTAAGATAGTCTTAGGTTACTTAATATTCTAAGCCTTATTTTCCAAGATAGTTAGCCGCCAAAAGATAAGTAAAAAGCTATAAAAATCATTAGCCTTAATCTCACTTAACCATTGTAAATAGAACATCACAAGTGAGATTAGGAAGACAACGACCATTCTAACCCAAGTTTTCGTTGGTTAGGATCTGGTGTATGTTAAGTGCTTACAGTCTACGGAATTCAACCAAGTTGTGTGTGAACGCCCGTGATTTGTATGATTGGGCATAGGGGTACCTAGCCGCTCATCATCGACGCCATTGCCGGGGACTGTTAGTCTTACATGCATCATCTAACCTTAGTGAAATCATCATTCAAGTCATTGGAACGAATCTAGGATAGAAACATTTACACACGCTAGGTGGATTAAAAGTAAATAGTAAGGTACACCGATTTAAATGGACCATCTAACATCCAACATGTCTTCTCACAGGAGAGAGGTATCTGACCCACCGATGCTGCAAGAATGTCGGGTGGTATACAATCATCCCGATGAATATGTCCCTGACTTCATATTCATCCTATATCAGGATGAACATCTACGATGGCGGGACATGGAGGGAAACATTGTACTACCACCCTACCGATCGGCTCCTGCAATGCTATTTGACAATCTTGGTAGACTGGGCATCCAGGACCATGGAGTGGAGTATATCATGGAGGACCATGACTACCACGACTATCGTCCTACTGAGGCTCAACGAGCAAGGGATCAGCAGCAAGAAGAAAGATATGAACACCTGAAGGGGAAACAATTCAGTAACCCCTTATTCTCGCAAGGGCTGCAAGATGATAGGGATCCCATCTTTCATGATACCCATTCAATCGAACTTCCACTGGGGTAGCAGATCCTTCAGTCCATCATTCAGAACAAGCCTCTAAGTGACCTAGATCCTCAAGGGGATGAAAGGTCACGTAGCAAGGATGGGCAGGATGATCAGGGCCATCATCAGGGAAGAGGGGGAGATCGAAACCAGAGTTGTGGGAATGCCTCTCCTTCTTCTCCATCCTCTCACTTTCCTACACCTTCATCCAGCTCAGGCTCTGAGCATAATCGAGGTAAAATGGAGTGAAAGGATGGTGGTAAAAAGGTTCAAAGAGGACAACATGAGGAAACACGCGACTAATCACGTGATGCTCACCAGCATTAAAGAAGGGGTAGCTGGAATCATCATAGACATCATGGTCCTCAACAAGATTATGACTTGAACGAGCCATTGTTGGCTACTTGGAGTATGCTCCAGATTGCCGAGGCAGTTTAGATCCCTAATAGGCACGTGAAGGATAGCCGGATCAAGTGTGTTGATATGAACAACATCCCTAGATTTGAAGGGGGATACAACTGTGATCCGCAAACTCACCTGCAGGCATTCCATGATGCCTGCATCCTACAAAACATTGACAATCATTGGCAGAAGCTGATGTTGTTCCCTCGCACACTCATCAAGGAGGTAGAAAACTAGTACTGGTCCTTGGAGATGGAATCAATCAGAAGATGGAGTACGATGCTTGAAATTTTCAACGATAAGTATTAAATGTACTCTCGAGTGGCGAACTTGAGACATCAGATCCAAGGGTGGAAACAAGGCAATCATGCACCCTTGAATGCAGCCATGAGTAGATACTATTTACTGCTACATCAGTGCCTTGGTCATGGCTACTCTCAGTGGGCACAGTTTTGCCACATCATTGATGGGCTTCGTTTTGAAATGCGAAAGACCCTTGGTGTGTACACCTAGGGACAACTGTCGGAGCTAAGGGCCCATCAATTGTAGCACCTCATTGAACAGGTGGCCAAGGAGGAAGGGGAACTTAGAAAGAAGGAGAGTGTAGAAGAATTCAACCGAAAGATCCTTCCCTTAGAAAAAGGGAAGTCCGATTTTGTGATGAGGAGGAATCACCCCTGAAAGCAGCGGTGAACCGAAAGACCTTGCCTTTACAAAAGTTTGCTTCTGAAATATTGGCAAAGGTTCATAAGATGTGGGATTCTTTGGACGAAAAATTCCAAAGTATGCTAAAAATTGCAGAAGCATCTAGAGAACAAGGTAATGACCACAATTAGCATAGGAAGAAGGAAGCTGAACGTGCCCAATATAAGGGTAAGGGAAAAGTTGTTGTAGCAGAGCAAGTTGTAGACTTTGACACTGAGGAGGATGATGAATGTGGCATATGCCAATATGAACATCTTAAGGGATGTTGCCCTGTGGTGTTACATCTTCAAGAGTCTGGGGTGTACGCATTGAATCTTTGCTTGGCAAATAGACAAACACCCCAAAGGTTGCGTTACCTAGAAGGCAACCCAAGGCAATTCCACCAGCAGCAAGGATACTATCCAAATGGAGCACCACCGCAACCATATGAATACTTCTAATAGTGGTAGCACCCATAAACATGGGGGATGCCACCTCCAAGGTAATAGTACCCTTACAAATAGCCATATCCCTATGGGTACTATGTTCAGCAACCGATCTCCCCACGAGACTCTTTTAGTCATGCGGCCTTTCAAAGTCATTACCACCCCTTGAAATATTTCTGACCTCAATCTCCATCACCCAGGAGGGAAAATCCACATCTCTTCTATCTTCTATCACCTTCCCCTGCCACTCCTACACAACATCCAACTCAACTGCCACCTACCCCACTGAAGCAGGGAGAGATACCGCCAGAGCCGCAACAACAAAATGCTACGAGGGCTGTTAACTTACAACCGACACCTTAGCCGAGTGGACAAGAACCCAAGCCATGAAAACATCTCTTTTTCTGGCCCAACAATCTAAACATACCCTCACATACACCTGTGGCCAGTGCCTCTAAACCTTCAAGTGCCTCTAGTATTCCACCACCCGAGAAGCCTTCAAGCCAACCACACTCCAATGTCCAAACGATCATGCTTACACATGTCATGACTGACTAGATCAAGGTATGACACCTTCCCCGGAAGTTGACTGATCTGGCAAGCCCCCTCATCTATCTTCAGGTGGCAGGGAATGAGCCATGCAAAGCTCTTCTAGACTCAGGGTCAAGAGTCAATTTGATCTCTCATGACATGTACAAGAATTAGAACCTGCCACCACTAAAGAAGAGCAACATTCAGCTCAAGTTAGCAGACCAGTCCATCACCGTTCCCTTGGGATTAGTGGAGGACATTGTGATCACGTTTGTGGGTGGTCTTACCTTGCTAATTTCCTATCCTGGTTATTCATGTGGAGAATTGCAAGGGGAACTTCCCAATCATCATGGGAAGAGCTTGGCTAAGCACGGTGGATGCCTGTCTAGGACTCCAAGATCTATCCCTTGAAATTTCAAAGGAAAATCCTTTCGAGAAGATCGAGAAGAAGCGTGTTCCATGCATCGTGTATAGTGACTTAAGGTGCAACTGTGTGCAGTAGTTATGGTCTGCTAAGCGGATATCCATTTAGGCATGTAGTCGATGTATCGAGGAATCACCTGTTCAACAGTGCTTGTACGCAGTAGCCACCAACCAAGAAGGCACCTAGTGGCTGACAGCTAATCCTGCTAGCAGCACATTATGCATGGAACCATCTAAGGGGCTTATACAAGCCTACGTTGAAAGCATGGATAAAATGGAAGAGATTCATCAACAAGTCTCCATTGTTGATGACCAAGATGACTGGGGGAAGCTGTAAATCCCTGAAAGCTTCAAACAAGAGCCCCTGGAGGTCAAGTCTTTATCGACTCACTTAGAATATGCTTTTTGCGAAATGGGAAGCCAGTAATCATCAATGCCACCCTTGCTCCAGAACAGAAGGTGGTAGAGGATAGAACGTCCCCTCCATGGGATACTACAAAAGTTGTTGAAGGTGGTAAATAAATGGGATGCTATGTTTGCATGGTCATATCTTGAGTTAACTAGAGTTGATCTTAGGGTCTACCAACATCAGATCTATATTGGCCCCTCCATGAAGCCACGATGACAGCCACAAAGATGATTGAACCCCAAACTGAAGCAGGTCATCAAAGATGAAATCGAACAATTGCTAAAGGCAGGGTTCATCTATTCTATTGTCGATAGCGAATGGGTCAGCCCACTCGTTATTGTGCTGAAAAAAAATGGCAAATGAAGGGTCTGTATTGATTTTTGATTGCTCAACATGGCCACCTTCAAGGATCACTTTTCGCTCCCATTTGTGGACTAGGTGTTGGACACCATTGCAGGGCATCACTACTACAGTTTTTTGGATGGTTATAGTGGTTATAACCAAATCCAAATAGCACTAGAAGATTAGGCCAAAACAACTTTCACAAGTCCATGGGGGACTTTTGCATACAAGAAGATACCCTTTGGCCTGTGTAATGCACCTGCCACGTTCCAGCACCTTGTCCTCAGTATCTTCCAGCAACAAATTGGCAATGGGGTAGAAGTCTTCATGGATGAATTCTTTATCTATGGGGTCACATTTGAGTAAGCTTTGGATCGTCTTGAGTAGGTTCTGAAAAGGTTTTTAGACACCAATTTGAGGCTTAATTGGTAGAAAAGCCATTCGATGATCTAAGAAGGCATTGTACTGGGGCATCGCATCTCACAGACAAGGATTAGCGTGGATCCTGAAAAGATCAGGGTCATCCAAGGAATCACCTGCCAACCAAGTACCGTAAAAGATGTTCGGTGATTCCTTGGCTACACTGGTTACTACTGATGCTTCATTGAAAACTTCTCGAAGATTGCCAAGCCGTTGATAGAACTTACAAAGAAAGATGCTGCATTCATCTAGACCAAGGAGTGCGAGTCTATATTCCAAGCCCTGAAATAGAAACTTGTAGAAACTCCAATTCTACGAGCACCTGATTGGTTCAGGCCCATTCACATCATGACGGATGCATCCAACTATGCCTTGGGAGCTGTGCTTATATAGTGTGATGATCAAAAATGTCCATATTATATCCACTGTGCAAGCCATAGCATTGTGGGCACTCAGTTAAACTACACCACCACCGAGAAGGAGTTGATGGCGGTGGTGTTCGCTTTGGAAAAATTCTAGCACTATATGCTCAGATACAAGGTGTTCTTGCATACTGACCATAGTGCTATTTGGTTTCTGATGAACGAATGAACGGTTAGCCCTCGCATCAATTGGTCGCTGATGATTCTTCAAGAGTTTGATCTCACCATGGTAGACTAGAAGGGAACTGAGAATGTGGTGGCTGACCACTTGTGTCGGTTACGATGGGATGACACAGAAGAGGAGGAGTCCCTCTTTGACCAATTTCCAGATGAACTCCTCTTCGTAGGTGCAGTTGATCCACAAGTACCCAAAGAATCCCCTTGGTTCAATTGCATCCTCACCTACCTCATAACCTAGGAGTTGCCAAAGGAGTGGAACCATTGGCAGAAACAATAGTTTCTCCATAAGTTAAAGTGTTTCATGGAAATCAATGGTCACATTTACAAGGTGTGCACAAATGTCCTGGTTCGATGGTGTGTTCCAGATGACAATACACTACGCATCCTCCAAAATGCTCATGAGGGCCCTTGTGGGAGCCACTATGTTGGACGTTGCATAGCCATTAAGATCCTGTTTGCAAGGTATTATTGGTCCACAATTTTTAGGGATGTAGAATGGTTTGTCCACTCCTGCGAATGATGCCAAAAAGATGGTGGGATGTTGGCACGGTTGGAGGGACCTCAACAGTGGATTTAGCCACTAGAGTCCTTCGACATCTGCGGCATCGACTTCATGGGACGTATCACTCCCCTGAATGGAAAGACATACATCATCATAGCTATGGACTACTGTAGAAAGTGGGCAGAAGCGGCAGTCGTCATCGATTGTTTTTCCAACATTGCCACACGATTTGTCCAACAAATAATCGTTACCAGGTTTGGAGTGCCACGTGCACTTATTTCTAATAATAGGACTCATTTCACGGGTGTCACTTTTCGAAAACTCATGCAACACTTGGGGGTCACACATAAATTTACAACACCTTATCATCCCCAAGCCAATGGGCAGGCCGAAGTCACCAATAGGGAGATCACCAAGATCCTTACCCGAACCATCAACAAATACAGGAGGGATTGGAGTACTAAACTTAACGATGCCCTATGGGCCTATCGCTCCACTTGAAAATTTCCTGTAGGGTACTCTCCTTATGAGTTGGTGTACGGAAAGTTACCAACACTTCCAATTCAGGTAGAACTCAGCACACTATCCACCTCCAGTGACTTAGGCCTTGACCTCCCACTAGCACAACGTGAACGACTTATCAATATAAGTGTGCTAGATGAGAATCGATTAGTGGTCATGTCTTCAAATGAGATCCACAATGCCTACAACAAAAAACGACATGATCTTAGGATTCAAAAGGTTACATTTAGACGTGGAGATAAGGTGTTGTATTAGAACCCCTCACATGTATATCAACCGACCAAGTTTCAAACACTGTGAGAGGGACCTTACATTATCTCCAAAACTTTTCCATCCGGGGCCTTGCTTATTCACAAACCTGAGGACCCCACCCGAACGCAGTTGGTCAATCTCCAACAATTAAAACCTTTTCGTGAACTCCACTCAACTAGTGCAACCGCCTCATCATCACTAAGACAACCTCGCTTCATTTTCCGCATCTCCTCCTTTCCATCCAGTCATGGGGGAGATTGTTGTACCATCCGAAATTGTCAACGTAAGGCTAGAGGAATATGAATGTCAAAAGATCTCTAGAGAGATATAGCTGACCTTGCCTTCGCGTGAGGGCAAGTTGGAAAAATGAAGGCAGAGTGCCTTGGATGGTCTGCATGCAAATCAACCAAGGAGTTCCCCGAGCGTAAGCGATGGCTTGCGCTGGGGTTATCATAACAAATGTAACTTGAATATGTAAACAGAATGTAGATGTAACGTAAGAACAGACTAAAATGATGCAAATGTAAAACAATGAACCAGAATAATGTAAACATCACAATGAACCAGGATAATGTAAATAGTGCAATGAACCAGAATAATGTAAATAGTGCAGTGGAAGGAAAAAGACTGTATTGTATTGATTTTAGAGAATAAAGTGCACCAGTCAAAACGCAGCTACGTGTGCAGATGGCAGGTCAAGTGTCAAGCCCTGGAATAAAGGATGAAGCCTTTGCGGATGCTCAACTGCTAGGGGTCACGTGTGCTTTAGCACCCAAGGTTGTTAGTCAATGCTCTTTAGGTCGTCCTTTTTGCAAAATTGCCAACCCCGTTTATGTCAATGAACAGGGTATTTATACATTTTGCTAGGCTTGGGAGTAGGATTTATGAATGAGATCAATGGATGTGAGATGAGAGAAAAATGGATCACATGACAAGTATACATGGGCAGACTACGTTCTAGACCGGATGCACTGTATCTTACAATGTGTATTGATTTACATTACGCTCATGCATACAATTTGAAGCGTAAGAGCTTGACAAACTCACAAATGTTGTAAATTTACAATAAAATAATAATGTACAACAAGAGATCTTGATTCTGGCTCGCTTGGAACTTCCTGATCCATGAACTAGTTACTGTAGGATGTTGACATGAGTGATCATATGGCTATTTGAGATGTTTTTGCTTCATCAAGGTTGCCAACATGAGTTGATCTTGTTCTGGTGTGCCCTTAGCCTGTGTCTGAAGTGCTTTAGGCTACTTTTGATAGCTCATGTTGGGCTCATGCTGTCAACATGACTTGAGTGTGACCTGGGCGTGAGCAAGCTAGGATGGTTCATTTCACACCAAATTTTGATTTTTGAGACCTGTCTTTCAAGTGTAACTATTGCCTACCCTTGAGGATGTCATGTATGTTCAATTTAAGCTTGTCTGTGCTTTGATTTAAGCCACTTTTGGCAGCTCACACTATTAGCATTATCTTAGCATGACCTAGGCATGACCTAGGTGTGACCTGGGCATGAGCAAGCTAGGATGGTTCATCGCACACCGAATTTTGATTTTTAAGACCTATCTTTCAAGTGTAACTACTGCCTGTCCTTGGGGGCAACCTGCATGTTGAGTCTGAGCCTGTTTGTGCCTTGATCTAGGTCATTTTGACAACTCACATTGGGCTCATGCTATCAGCATGACCTAGGCGTGAGTGCTAAAAATGGTGTATTTTCGGGCCCAAAATCAAAATTCTGAGGGCTAGGACCTGGAGAAATCATTAGTGGACCTCAAGGAGGCCTTGTACCCTAAACATCAGGCCATTTTGACACTTTTTTGAAGCTGTTTTGTGTTACTCACGCTGCCAGCGTGACCTGGGCATGACCTGAACGCGAGTAGTAAGATTTGTGCGATTTTGACTTGAAATCTGAGATTTTGAATGTCGAAACTTGGAGTAATCATCAGTGGGCCCCGAGGGGCCTTTTCTCGTTCAAATTAGGATTGTTTTGACCTGATTTGGAAGCTGTCAGGGTTCGTCATGTTGAGGGTAAGCTAGCTTGACAACATGAGGAAGCTGGCTTGAGCAAGCTAGGTGTGAGTTCCATGCCTTGGTCAAGTTTTGCCTCTAAATGCTGAAAGGGGCTTGAGTCGTTCTTATTTCAAAGTGTTAAGCTGAAATTTTGTGGTGTTTCATTGACCCCTCTTTGTTAATGTCTGGAGGAATCCACTCGAGAGGCGTCGACAAAGAAGTGCGAAACACCATGAACAACCAAGTACCAATATGAACTATCATCCCTTGGCTGGATATCATCGCACCGTGTCCAAAAGTACATGGGATTGAGAGAATGTGGTTTAAGAAAAGAAGGTTGTGACTAGGGGGATCAGGGATTGATGAAAGGGTGTCATTGTTTAAACTGCGTGAGAGAAATGCTCTCATGTGAATGAGCTAGTTTTTTTTGGTCCTTGTCAATAGTCAATATATAGTAGACTCGGAACCAAGACATAGGAGGTGCATTCTTTGGAGAAACGGACCCTTGTGTCATGTTTAAGGGAGGCCGTTGTAAACAACCAAAGCCACGCGATGATGTGCAACATGATCATTTGAGACATGAGTGTTTTTCCAAAACAATTGCCTTCTCACCTAGGGCTTGTATGAAAAGAACCAATGGTCTTTAGTCAATGATGTCAACGAGGTCATGAAGACCTTTTCCGTGCATTTTGCTCTTTGACCTTTTTGTTCTATTTTTCTTTTTTTTTCTTTTGTTTCTTCTTTTCTTTTGTTTTTGCTTTGTTTTGTCTTTTTTTTTTCTTTTATTTCTGTTTTTCTTTTTGGTCTTTTTGAAAGAGCCTACTTTTTATGTCTCACTCGCGTTCAAGCGCTTGCATTTTGTGTCATGCACCATGTACTGTGTTTTGTGTGGCAACTGCTTAGAGGATCATAGTGTGCGACAATGTATCAAGGGATTTGGGGGAGTAGAATGTGTCTAGGGGATGTAATTAAATAGGATAATTGGGACATGATGTGGAATAGGGAATGTATCAGGGGTTGGGAATGTAGTTATGAACGGATTGATTAACCCAGTTGTGTGTGTTAGGAAGAATATGATACCCTGTTGTCATGATGAAATGCATCTGTGCACGAACGTCTCAAGCATGTCATCCTGCAAACACAACTCCAAGGGGACAAGAAAACCACAAATGATTTAGTTAGCTAGAGCACTTTAAACTTGAACATAGCCGATGGAATGGAGCCATCATGTGGAGCTTCAGGGTGCACAGAATCTTGAACAACATTAGTTTCATCAAGGTCTATGTGACAAATCATGCGGCCAGTTTCTTGGTGAGCACATACAACCGATTGCAGCAACATGTCTTTTCAAATAATGCAAGGTTGTTGATGATGTTACTAGTTTGTAGTCTTGACGGACTGTTGTGGATTAGTTTAATGTCATAATCCTTTGGATATTGCTAGTTTATCGTTGTAGTGGACGGTGCGGTGCTAGTTTAGAGTCGTGGCAAACTATGAAGAGGCAAGCTAGTTTATAGTCTTAGTGGACTTTGGTGGATAAGTGTGGCAGTTTAGTGTTATACCGGACAGAGCTGTGTGATGTCAGTTTACTATCATGACGTCAGGACGTTCTGTGGTGCTAGTTTTAAGTCATAGCTCCATGACTGTTCTTACCTTGCTTATGGAAGGTGTAATGTCGTATGCATGGTCATGCTGCGTGCTTGCAAGATATTGTAAAAGTCAACTTCAAAAGAAAACAAAATCAAGCAATACTTGTTGTAAGCAAAGTTAAAATGTGAATGAAAGAAAAGCAATGCATGGTAGTTTTAGGTCGTTCCGGGCTGTAAGCTAGTTTAAGGCCTTTTTGGGCCATTGTTAGTTTATCATCATTTTGGACACAGGATAGTTTAACGTCATTTTGGATAGAGGTTATGAAGGGCTATTGGGTGGATGGGGCATTGTCGCCACGTATGATGATCTCCCTCCCTTCGTGGAGGAGGTGGAGTTCTTGGTGGATGGGAGATGACACTGCGCATGACCTAGCTAGCCAGGGGTGTCCTAGGATCATGTTGTATTCTAGCATCTTGTCGATGACTGTAAAGTTTGCAAATGTGGGGTGTTGGTCTCCTATCGTGAAGACGATGTGTGCCCTTAATGGCTACGTGTGCTCCATCGAAGGAGTTTAGAGACTCGATTTCGGTCGGTTGAATGTTGTGTGTTAGGCCTAGTCGTTTGACGACGGAGTGTGCGACAACATTTTCTTCTGCGCCATCATCGATGTGTACGCTGCGTACTGTGTATTTTTCAATGCTTACACTAGTATTCAACGGTGCATGTATGATCTTCCCTCGTTTGGGGTCGATCTTGACATCATTGTTGTGGAAGGTTAGAGTCGTGTTTGTGTCTTGTGGTACAGGGGATGTAATGGCTACACGAATGGCATCTTCGGTTGGAGACATGTTTTCTATAGCAGGGATGGAGGCAGGCATGTGTGCTAGTGCTTGACGATGCTCTAGTGATGTTAAGACGAGGTCAAGTAAGGTAGGCGTTACATTCTTATGTTTTAATGCATTGTGTGCATGAGATAGTACGTCTACGAGGTTGTTGTTTATGTTTGTCATGGTGGGAGCCTCTTCTATTACGTGAGCCATGATGTAGAGCTCTTGTAGAGGGGCGATGCGTAAGGGTTGTTGTTTAGTGGGCCTAGGGGTAGAGCTAAGGCTGGTTTGTGGTTTAGGTATTGGTGACTTAGGTTTCCATTGCTTGTATGTGGCCAAGTTGCTGGAACTTGGGCTTGGTGTTGGTGTCGTCGAAGCGACTTGTGTGTTTAGCATCGCAATGGACGGTTGTTGCCAGTTTAATATCTTAGCAGATGAGTCATGCCATTTTAACGTCTTAGTAGATGGTTGTTGTGGAACTTTGACCACAAAGGATGCTATGGGTGCCTGAGGTGGCACTTTGATGACAAAGGGAGGCCCCTTGCTTGTGGAGGCCGAGGTAATCCTTGCCTTGCTGGGAGGCACATGGATCACAAAAGGTTGTTGCATAGGTTTGGGCTTACCACCTACGCTAATTGAGTTTATGGCATAGGAAGCATCGTCTGTGTTGGATTGACTTGCTATGTCGATCGCGAATTGGCCTTGTTCTATCATTCTTTGCAGGTCATCTTGTAAAGCACGATAGTTGTCTGTACTGTGATAGCCATTTGATGGTGATGACAGTATTGGTCTAATTTGAAATGTTGTGGGATCGGGGGCTCATTTGGTATTGCCAAGGTGGGGTTTCTTAGTAGTTCACAGTACCTATCATGTTTTGGTGGGTAGTTAGGGACACGTGTTTGTGTTGGATTTGCCTGACTTGCAATAGTTTCTCAAGTAGTTGAGAAGGTTGCATCGGTAGTGGTGTATACTTTGAGCAGTCCTTGCACTGAAAGTTGGGCCTTGGGGTGGCCCCTGCCGATGTAGGTGAGTTGGCGCCAAAGTTGGCGACTTTGTTAGTTGGGGCTTTGGGTTGCTTAGCTGTTGGGCCCCAGTTGGTTATTTTTGTGATTGCGGCCACCATTGCTACTGTTGTGTTTTTCTTGCCAGCATGTTGGTTTTTATAGTCCACATAAGTTGGGTCATTGCTTGATTGCACTGCCTCCTCTCTATGGTTTTGATTTGTGTGAATGCTTGACTCAAAGTACGAGCGTTCAGATAATAGAGTTTTGACTTAACAAAATCATTCACGGCACTCTTGAGGATTGTAAGTAAATACATTTTTGAGATACGCTCAGGAAGTTTGTTAAGAGCAGCGTTCCATCTTTGGATGAATTTTTGTACGGGCTCTAATGACCCTTGTTTTATTTGGATTAGACTATCTAGTGTGGCTTCAGGCTTCAGATTATACTTAAAACATGTAACGAATTGATGTAACAAATCCTCTAGAGAGGATATGGAGTTACGTGGTAGAGCTTGGTACCAGTCTAAGGCTTTTCCAGTTAAGGACATAGCGAACACACGCAGGATTGCATGAGGCTAGGCCTGAAGTAATAGACACTCTAATCGGAATGTCACTAGGTGAGCATTTGGGTCTCCCTCTCCGTTATACTTGGTCAGTTGCGGTAGTGAAATTCCTTTTGGTAAAGTCAATGGTGGCACTGAAGAGCTAATTGGATCATCTTGATAGAAGTCCAACACCTTGACTTCTTCAGTTTTTGCAATTTTAAGGCGCTTTACTTCATCGGTTAATGCTTGCATCATTTTTCTAGCATCTGCCCATTCTTGAGCACTAGGTGGACTGGCTGGTTGGTTAGATTAAGCATGATAATAGTTAGATTGTTGTGTGGTTTGTGGGAAAGATGACTGTAGGGTTGTTGGTGGTTGTATTTGAGGGACATTCATGGATGGGATTGCGACGGGTGGTATGTTGTAGTGAGCCGATTGATATTGTTGAACGATAGGTGCAGGCCACTGCCCAGTTACAAGTTGTGAGGAAACACCTTGAGCCTGTTGAGTTGAAGTAGTGAAGGATGTTCCTTGGATTTGCACTCGTGGTATATAACGAGTAGATGTAGAAGCAGGTATTACGGATGGCATCCCAATTATTTGGGGTGGGAAGGTTGCTCCTATATTAGCTTGAGAGGATACTTGTTGGGGTTGTACTTGTAGAAGAGGGGGTAATCTGGTGACCGGAGGAATAACAGGGATGGACACATTGAATTGGGTGTTGGTCGTAGGGAAAGTAGGAATGGGGATGGGTGCTTCCTGTTGAGAAACAAGTGCTTGAGTGCTTTTAAATGCATGAAGAGGCACGGTCTCTCCCGTGAAAGGGTGGAACAATGGGTTCGTATAAGTATGAGGATTGAGAGTGTGGTACGAATCCCCATGTTTGGATTGAGCCGCGAAATCATCTTCCTCGTCTCTGTTTTGAGGCTCTATGATGGGTTGCTGCAAGATTTGATTCCTTACCATGAGGTGCTGGGATATGAGTTCATGATGGGATTCAGAGAGGGGAATTACGTCATATGCTAAAGGGATAAAGTTATGGCCTCCCTTATAGATGAGTTCGTAATGTCGTTCTTGCTTCCATTTCTGTGCAATCGATGGGTAGGTTAGCTTGGATCTCTATGCAGATGAAGTTGGATTGTTTCGAGGTGAGAATTGTATAGGTGGGGTCCTTGCCTTGTAATCTAAGTGATCGACGAGTTGGCCCTTGAGGGTTTATCTCTCCAACGACGACTATGGGTTTAGTTGCGGTCACAGGATTTGAGATTTCGGCATTAAGGTCAGAGATGGGCAATGTTGCTTTGATGTGAGAAGATTCCATGTGTGTAATTGGCTTAACTAACTAAATATGTGCAAGCCGGGCGTATGCAAGCTGAGCTTGAGCAAGCCCTCCTTCTAGCGACAATTTTTGTACCATCCAAAATTGTCGGTGTAAGGTTGAAGGAAAATGAACGTCAAAAGATCTTCGGAGAGATACAGCTGACCCTGCCTTCGCGTGATGGCAAGTTGGAAAAATGAAGGTAGAGTGCCTTGGATGGTCTACACGCAAATCAACCAAGGACTTCCCCAAGCGTAAGTTATGGCTTGCACTGGGGTTATCGTAACAAACGTAACACAAAAATGTAAACGGAGCGTAGATATAACGTAAGAACAGACCAGAATGATGCAAATGTAAAACAATGAACCAGAATAATGTAAACAACGCAATGAACCAGGATAATGTAAACAACGTAATGAACCAGAATAATGTAAATAGTGCAGTGGAAGGAAAAAGACTGTATTGTATTGATTTTAGAGAATAAAGTGCACCGGTCAAAACGTAGCTGCGTGTGCAGATGGCAAGTGAAGTGTCAAGCCCCGGGATGAAGGATGAAGCCTTTGCCGATGCTCAAGTGCTAGGGGTCACGTGCGCTCCAGCACCCAAGGTTATCAGTCAATGCTCTTTAGGTTATCCTTTTTGCAAAATTGCCAACCCCGTTTATGTCAATGAACAAGGTATTTATATATTTTGCTAGGCTTGGGAGTAGGATTTATGAATGAGATCAATGGCTATGAGATGAGAGAAAAACGGATTGCGTGACAAGTGTACATGGGCAGACTATGTTCTAGATCGGATGCACTGTATCTTACAATGTGTATTGATTTACATTATGGTTATGCATACAATTTGAAGCTTAAGAGCTTGACAAGCTCACAAATGTTGTAAATTTATAATAAAATAATAATATACAACAAGAGATCTTGATTCTGGCTCACTTGGAACTTCCCGATCCATGAACTAGTTATTGTAGGATGATGATATGAGTGGTCATATGGTTGTTTGAGATGTTTTTGCTTCATCAAGGCTGCCAACGTGAGTTGATCTTGTCCTGGCGTGCCCTCAGCATGTGTCTGAAGTGCTTTAGGCCACTTTTGGCAGCTCACACTGTCAGTGTGACCTAAGCGTGACCTGTGCATGAGCAAGCTAGGATGGTTCATTTCACATCCAATTTTTATTTTTGAGATTTGTCTTTCAATTGTAACTATTGCCTACCCTTGAGGATGTCCTGTATGTTCAATTTAAGCCTGTCTGTGCTTGGATTTAAGCCACTTTTGGCAGCTCACGTTGGGCTCACGCTGTCAACATTATCTCAGCGTGACCTAGGTGTGATCTGGGCGTGAGCAAGCTGGGATGGTTCATGTCACACCAAATTTTGATTTTTGAGACCTTTCTTTCAAGTGTAACTATTGCCTGCCCTTGGGGACAACCTGCATGCTGAGTCTGAGCCTGTTTGTGCCTTGATCTAGGTCATTTTGACAACTCACGCTAGGCTCACATTATCAGCATGACCTGGGCATGACTTGGGCGTGAGTGCCAAAAACGATGTATTTTCGAGACTGAAATCAGAATTATGAGGGTTGGGACCTGGAGTAATCATTAATGGACCTCGAGGGATCCTTGTACCCTCGAAATCAGGCCATTTTGACATTTTTTTGAAGTTGTTTTGTGTTACTCACGTTGGACTCATGCGGGACTCACGCTGCCAGTGTGACCTAGGCGTGACCTCAGCGTGAATAGCAAGATTTATGCAATTTTGACTTGAAATCTAAGATTTTGGATGTCGAAACTTGGAGTAGTCATTAGTGGGCCCCGAGGGGGCTTTGCTCATTCAAATTAGGACCGTTTTATCCTGATTTGGAAGTTGTCAGGGTTCGTCACGTTGAGGGCAAGTTAGCTTGATAGCATGAGGAAGCTAGCTTGAGCAAGCTGGCTTGAACAACCTGGGTGTGAGTTCCATGCCTTAGTCAAGTTTTGCCTTTGAATGCCGAAAGGGGGCTTGAGTCATTCTTATTTGAACTATCATCCTTGCTGATCCATTCCACCACACCTCTCACTGTTTTGTAATTTTTTGTTTTACACTTTTTGTTTTTCAACATTGTTCATATGTTTGCAAATTCTTTGTAAATTTTTTCCTTTCTTTAATTATTTTTCATTTCTTTATGTGTGTTTCATTTTCACATGGTTACTAATATGTCATCTTATTGTCTTCAGCTGTCTCGCACGGATGGTTTTCATTGCGATGGGTCATGTACACTAGTCCACCTAGTTGTCTAGCTCCCGCTCTCGCATGGTTGTCTTTGGACTTTACATCTATTTTTAGCTCATAACATCAGCAGTGAGTTCACGTCATCCACCCACTCACCCAATCCATGGTTTTCCTTCTGTTGCGAACATGCAACCCCTTCACTTAAAAACATTGTCATTAATGTGTGACTTGTGTAGTTCCCAAACTCGGGGATGATCCAATGATTTGAATCGGGTATGACTTCAAGGGGAATGCAACATTCGTTGCTCTCTCCTATCCCTTGGGTTGCTGGTTTGTCCTTACAAATTTCCTACCGCTCCATGTCCTTCTCTCCAAGGAAGCTTCTAGGTAGTTCGACCTCGTATGGTATGGTTCTCACTGAAAAATTCAAAAAAAAAAAAGAAACGAAAAAAAGAAAAAAAACACAAAAACCAAAACAAATAAATATGAGGATTCAAAGCACACCCCTTGGTCGAATGCATGCGAACATGCATGGGTCTTTGCATGGTGTGGTTCCCTCGAAAAAGAAAAAAAAATCATGACATCACTATGTGGGAATTCAATGCACACCCCTTAGACTATCTCTCATGGGCCATAAGCACTGGTTATGGGACTTCCTTTGTCCGCTCTAACTTAGTCCCATTTCACTTCCTTCCTCTCACATTTGTTGGAGTGATGGTTCTCTGTGGGTGCATTCTTGCTTCCTTGGGGAATGGCTGGGGCTTCGTCTGTTGCTGTGATGTCACTAAATGCGGCTAGTTTTGGGTCTGAACTCAGGAAAGGTTCTACTGGGTCACTTAACCACAACTACACACGGAGTTTCATGTGACCGATGATCGAAATACCATTTCCTCGTCTCTTTCTCTTCACTGGGTTCTCTCCATAACTTACCTCACTGCCTGTCTTATGTTGTGGAAGTTTGTCGTGGTTTCCATGGGCTTCTCCTGCCTTAGCAGGATCTCTTGGGTAGGAGTCTTAACTGATAAACACCATTTCTTGGCCTCGGGGCCCATGGACCCCGGTGTTGGGGATATGTAGGGGCTACTATAGCTATTGCCTACTATGGGAAGGACCCACATGCATATCCTTGGTTCCACTTGTTAAGCCTTCCATCTTTTAGATTTCGTGGTTGATTATTTTCAAGGTCCCATCTTTCGATTTCTTCCCTGTGGAGTTTTTTTGAAGTCATGTTCTCCTATTTTTGACTCTTTTTCGAGCCTTGATTTTCCTTCTCCTGTCCTCGGCCATGTTTGGGCCTCTCACGTGCTTCAACCTTCCCAATTACCTCTTGGCAGGAAATGATGAAAGATAAAACTCTTTCCATCACACAGATAGAGGAGGAGTAGCAACCACCTCCACCACCTACACAAACAACACAGCTGGGTTCGTAAACCATAGCAGAACACATCCGTAAAATCCGAGAAACATCTTGAGTAAGCAAAAGTAATCTGGTAGGATTGGTGGAGGAGAAGACCCTTCGGTCTATTGCCCTGCAATGAGCCACCTGGAGCAAGTGGCTCGATTAGTTAGCTTGCTTAAAAGGACAGGGCCGATGTTCTCCATAGCCCAGACACAAGTGCTTGCACGAATAGATCCTAGTGTCTGAGAGGTGACAGTATCCACACATCAGCTGTTTCTCGAAATCTTTGGGAATGCTGCCACCTTTTCAATACGCTTGAAGGATGGTCAAGGGGCAATAGTCCTGGTGATGCAGCACCAAGGATAGGAGACTGCAGCCAAAGTGGTTGCTGACACAATTGCTACAGCTCTTAATGCATCCGAAATCAAACGCTAATGTAAGAAGGTTGGCTGCTGAAAATCGAAATCTGTTAATGGAGGAGGTTCGGGCATTGTGATAGAAATCTACAATTGAAATTGTCGCTTGGAGAAATGAGGTCCTGAAATTTGAAAACATCAAAAATCATTACAAGGACCAAGTGGAATTACAGAAGGAAGTAAATGAAAAGCATATCCAAATCACAAAGGCCAAAATTAACTAAGCGCTTCAGCAGCTCCAAAAAGGAGGTGAGGTATGGAAACCTATCTTTGATGGGTTGAATGAGTACAATCAAGCTAAAATCCACCTTAAAGAGCTGCAGATTGAAGAGATGACAGAATATATGGAGCTTGCAAACCTTCAATATGCAAACCTGGCTATGCTCATAGCCGGGAGACTACGGTCAGATTTGGAAAAGCAAGTGGCTGCCTCGCATTCTCTATACGAGGGTGAGTTCTAGGCACATAAAGCAATGAAGCAGAAGCTGAAAATAGCAGATGTAGAACTCGAGGTTTTCTACACGTGATTTGAAGGACAACGTACAGTCGTGGAAAACCTGGTCCATCAAATGAGTGACTACCAGCAGCTGCAAGCATTGATCCAAGCGTTCGACATCGAATGAAAGCAGTTTGCAGCTTGGTTTGTCAACCTCAAAGAACTTTTCCTGGAACTGTCATTCCCTTGGGAGGTTCTAGTTCCAGCACATATTGGAGAAGCTGCTTGGACAGTGAACGATCCTAGAAGCAAAGAAGAAAAGATGAGGGCTTTCTTGGTGGCTTTCCGGCTACCTCCAGAAGTTGCAGCTATTGCGGGGCAACCGTCATTCGTGCCGCCACCAACACATGGGCCAGAGGTTGGAGAAGGTCTATCAGAACCACTGTCCCTAGGGATAGTGTGATCTTTTCCAACAATTTTGTGCATCATCCTACACGGCAGGGGCTCTAGGACTAGTGATGTGTTCAATTTTGTCTCTGAACACCATCATTTTTTTTGTAATTTGTCCTTCTCTGTAACTTAGGCACTTGGTCAAATTAATCTTGTGTCATGTGTGTGTCATATGTGTGTCAAGTCATGTGCATTGTAAATAAAAATTCATACCTTCCAAATTGTAGAGTAACTCAAGGACGAGTTTTTACTTAGTCATGGGGGTATGATGAAGTGTCATTAGTCGATGCATCGAGTAGGCCGTGTATACGGGGCCTTGTATACACGGCCTAGTCGACATAGCCTTCCATGCGTCGACGTGGCCCTGTTTACGTGGAGCCTATTTCAGCCTATAAATAAGAGGGCCTTCCGCCTCATTGAGGTACCTTTTAGTTAGTTATAGCAAAGCTCTTGTAGTTTGTTCTCGCAGGAGATAGAATATTTTCCAAGTGCCCATAGTAGGTGTAAGAAAAGTGATCGGCTCCTTATTTGAGTGTTGATGTATCTAAGCCCATTGGCGTGACGACAATAAAGACGAATTCTTCAAGCATTCATTGTAGCATTTTCGCTTATGCCATTAAATCTGATCCCAACATAATAGAAATACAAAGTGCAATGTCAAAAGCTATGAAATTAGAGCAAATAACTCTTATGAACAGTATCCAAACCCAATTTGAGATGATGAGTGTTAGTAACCCTATGCAATCAAACCCACTCCTACCAACTTTTCAAACATCTAATGTTATGCCTCAAGCTATTTCTCTCTTTCAATTAACTCAACCTTTAAGTAATTACTCATAGGGCCCCATGTCCTCTTCATTCTTACCATCCAACACTGGTTTGAATGATGACCAATCAAAAGCCTTGATTTAATCCATTATCAACCCAAACAGGACATCAAATTCTGTTGAACCACCAACCCAAACCTAAGATCAGATGACCCAAATACTCACTTCACTACAAAAACTATCCAATGAAGTGGTCAAGTTAAAGAGAAACAATAACAAAGGCCCTATACAACTAGAAAAACCAAGTGTATCAATCAATGATGATTATTGTCATCTTCATAGTACGAGGCAACATTCCAAAAAGACTTGTCCTCAATTCATGGCATTGTATGGTGACAATACCCAAGGGAAATAAAATCAGAAAACCCCTATCATGGTCCTTAATGTACCTCATGAGATAGAAAATGAAGAGGTTTCCTCATTAGAACAAGTTATGGTAGGTGACCCTAACCCACACAACACTCGCTACCGCAAAATTAGTGACATTATGAATGCTACACAACAACAAACTAGGAACAATTCCTATACACCTCCAAACAGAAGAGTTCCTAGTCAAAACAATGTAAACAACCAATCCGGGTCATCCCAAGTAATTGCCCCACAATGACCAAACCCCCCTTTCATAGTTAGAAGAGTTCCATCTCAACAAGAAGCGAAAGATGAACATAAGAATTATGATTTGGTTGAGGACTTAAAAAGAGTTAAAGCCAACATTTTGATGTATGACCTCCTACACTTTAACGAAATGAAAGAAGTGATTCGGGATATGGTTCATATACCTGTAGCCCAAATAGAAAAATCCCCAATTCTTGAAAGGCAAGTTCACTTTGCAGAAAGTCCTAACACATTATCAGTACAAAACGTGGATAATTCCATGTCTAGCAAAAAGGATCATCCCCCTTTCCTAACCACTTTGATTATTTTAGGAAAGAATGTCCATAACTGTTTAATGGATTCCAATGCAACTATTAGTGTTATGCCTCTTGACGTTTGTAATTCCTTAGGAGCACAAATGATATCACGAATTAAAAGTGTGATTCAACTTGATAGATCTAACGTACCTGTGGTAGGGTTATAAAAGGAGCAAAGGTACAACTTAAGAAATACCCTACATTTACATGTTATACAGATATCCTAGTAGTTGACATGAAACCCACATATGGTGTGATCTTATCTAGAACTTTTGGAGGTAAGTTTGGGGGCTTCTTTAGGTCGGATTTCTTGGAATTATTGATCCCAATTAAAGGAAAATCTGAATACATAACTATACCCCAAGAACCCTTCTACAAAAAAGTAGTAACAACCTTAGATCAACAAAATCAATCTTTGGAAGCTTGATATGCTAATCTTTATGTTGGGGTTATTGAGGTTGAGTGTAGTGAACATGTTGAAAGTGACTATGTGAGTGGAACTACAAAAAATCTTATCTCTTATGCAGATCCCATCTAATCCTATCAAAGTTCTAGAGAAGGTGAAGAAAACTATGGAGACACCTTGCCTTATCAACAACACGATGGATTTTGTCTAAGTGATCCACCACCTTTACGGGAAGACAAAGATATAAATAAGACCTTACCTATTAAAACATTTGAAGGTGTGCTAAATTTTAACAACACATCCATGGAACATTCTCCTAGAAAAGCTATATCCGATGACTCACCAAAACCTAGACCTATCATTAAAACTTATATTAAAGAAAAAATTTATAGAAAACGATCAAGCAAGATAAGTGTAGGTCTTGATTTTCATAATTTTAAGCATCAACAAATTGTCAAGAGATGGTTCGATAAAAAACATCCAACTAAAAATTTTCAAGTAGGTGATCTAGTCCTTAAGAGGGATAGAGCGTTTGGTCAAATTAGCCCTCAAACTAAGTTTTCCCCTATGTGGTCAGGTCCATTCCAAATTGTAGACATCACTGCCCCAAATGTGTTTAAGATTGCTGATTTGCAATGATATAGGTAGAATAGGAATTTTAATGCATTTCATTTGAAACATTTCTACTCAGGTACCCCATGTGGGCATCTCGTAGATTCTTAGTTTCATGTTTTCTTCCCCTTTTTCTTTACATTTCGTTTGTATATTGTTTTCTTTCCATATTTTACTTGCATTTTCATTATTTCTTTCTTAGCATATTGTTTTGATTATTGTGTTCTTATGATTTTAATAATCATTTGTCATTTGAGTTACTTGATTTTGGGTCATCTTAATACCATTGGAAAATAATGTAGGTATAATATAATTTACTATTACTATAATATAATGCTATAAAATCCAATTTATATTTTATAAATACTATAACTCTTTCAATTGATTCCAAGGTTTCAGTTTATTTATTATGTTAAATTATGAAGCATTGGATTTATACAAACTTATCATGTTATCATCATGATCATGTGAGTGTAGGATATGTGATGTTGGAGAATGGTTAGTCATAATTACTAGGTGACCTTGGAAAATTCTATCCTTTCCTCTCATAAGCCCAAGCTCTCAGGTATGATGATCCATGGCTATCCTGTGAACAACGGGGTGAAGTGTGTTCATTTCTACTTGAGAACCCTTAGCCACCCAGGAGACCTTCTATGATGTCACCAATCAAAGGCACGTACACGAGGGTTGAACTGCACCATGGGCAAAGTTTCCAAAATGACCATGCTCTTTGGCAGTGTAGTTAATCGACCAGACTCATGTTGGAATTCCTACCTCAAGAATGAAGTACACCATGAGCAAAGTTTTCTTAAGAAAAAAAAAAACAAAACAAAAAAAAAGAGGACCATGTTCATTGGCAGTGTAATAAGTTCTTGAGTGTGATGGGGTTCGGTAGCAATCTTCACCCTAACCTCTGTTTCCCCTTTTAAATTTAAGTTTTGTTTTCAAAAAGAAGAAGAAGAAAAAACCAAGGAAAAATATGAAAGTTGTGGCTTACTATGATCTAACATGAGCTTTAGCTCATCCTCCTCATTAAGTTTTGTATAAGTCGCTTGCTCAAAATAGTCTACATACTTTTACTGTTACCTTGTGAGAATATTGAGAATGAGAGC